>JANAVB010040018.1:5264706-5352206 GCA_029216955.1 Iris pallida | reverse complement strand
CTTTCACTGATGTATAAATAAAGGGGATAGGCAACCGATTTCCTTTTCCATCTACGGACCCTAAAATCCCTATCTTCTTTCCATTAAAGAGTGCAGTCGGAGTTGTCAATAAGGCCAGACGAACACTATCCGAGCTCTGTCAGGTAACCTTGTCTTTAATTGCAACCATTGCTATTATGCCAAAGATCTGTTTAAATTAATGACTAAGAAGGTCTAAAAGAAAGGATGGGTAGGCACTGTAAAACAATGGGAAGGGGCAGACTGCTAAGAGTTGAACCCAATACTAAAGGTATGCAGCCCTAGCAAAATCTATGATATATTTACAGTATGAAAAATAAGGGATTTTTTCGTATAAAAATGAGGGGACCTGCATTGGTGCCACATGCCGAACCATATCAGTATCAAGGAGATTGTGGTGTTCCTGGGTTCGTGTATGGGTAATACCATAGGATAGGAAGTACTCAACTATTCATGAGTCAATACTAGGGTACTAGTTTTTGTATGGGTTCATGTGTATTCTATACAGTTCATGTAGATATGGGTGCAAGGCTCTGCCTATATACACGGGGGTACAAGGGGTGTTCCTGGTCTCAGGACAGTAGGTAGGTGTTCATGTGTCCTAATAGTGTGTATCCTAGGAAACAGGTCAGGTCACTTATTAAGTAGGTGTAGTTGAAGCCATGAGTGATGTAGGGAGAGTTGAGTGTATAAGAAATGTAGGTGCCAGGAATAAGAAGTACAATAAGAGGTGAACCCAATGCCTACAGATTAAACAAGCAGGTAAGAACCCAGCAAGGTAAATGATACCAGTTGGTATCGGTCCAGATAATGTACAGTAGAACAGCCATGCGTAGATGCATATGTGGCAGCATAGGGGTACAATTAGGAACATATTAGACTAGTATAAAAAATGTACCTGCAGTAGGAAACAGAGCTAATGATGGACTTGGTAACAACAGGGGTTCCTGGCCTGTACTAGTAGGAGTGGCTATATTGAAACACCTTCACATGAATGTGAGAGTATATCCATATGTGTTAGTAGATGATGAGTGTCCCAATCCCTTGATGCAGGGATACATAAACAGTGTACACCTACCTTGATTTGACTGATTAGGTTGTTTGTATACCCTTGGAGGGGAAAAGGTACATATTTGTAGGCTTGGATATTATGTATCTTGATAGTCCCAATCCCGTTCTTCTTTTTCATGCATGATAAACTGTTAGAAAGGCTTGTATATTATGTATCTTGCTAGTCCTCTGAGGACCTGATGGTCTCTTCAGGTTTAGCTGGGTTTGAGCCAGGTGCACACGAGCAGGTTTGAGCCAGTTTCAGACCGCGGTACCACTGCAGAGAAGATGGAATTGATGATTAGCCTAGTTTGACAAAGTTTATTTTATTTCATGTCTTTACTTTATTTTCATCTATTGGTAGTAGATTTGTATCCACCGGACGAGACTTAGATTCTTGATAGCTTGGAAACATTTCAGTTTATTTTATATTATTATCCAGTTCATTATTTTAATTGTATCTTTTACTATTCTATGGATAAGATCGAGATTGCCATGTTGGTTACAGATTCTGGGACTTGTGCATATTAGACAGCGTTCTACCTCCGACACTGTAGTGTATGCTGGGCTTGGACACGTCTCGTATCCGAAAAAGTGGGTGGGGGTCGTGACAAGTTTTTTGGTGGCCCATACAGGTCTACGTTAATCACTTCGGTTACATCACTGTACCGACATGAGCCTACAAATAGGACTAGACTCCTAGGATCTCATCTACGTGTCTTGACTCATTATTAATCTAAATCTTTAATTTCCATTGAACCTTGACTTGCATCCTACTTGAAATCTTCATACCGTCTAATATTTTCTTTTATTGCAGTAAATGGATTCTCAAGGCAGAGACAATGCTCCCCTGAGCACCCCACCGACTACAGGTAGACTTTTCATATATGGGACCCTACCTACGCAGGGAGGCCTGTCACGCCCCGACTCGGAATCACCCGAATCATCGTCCTCACAGGGGACGTGATGCCGTACGAGCCTAGAGTTGCACTCGTGCAAGGCAAGATGACAAGTTCTCAAATGGTTATCTTTGTGTTGATATTAACAACGAAAGAAAAATAGAGTATACGAAAGAATTTTCTTTATTGATATTCGAAATGAGATTACAAAGGCTTTCGATAGCCCAACAATATATGCCAGATTGGCTATAACACTCAGGTTCTCTCTTGTCCACAAAGAATTTCACCGTTTCACACATCATGTCTTCTATATCTCGGTCGCATCAGTCCTGTTGCAAGTCCGAGTGTCAATGCGATCGCACGCTTCAATACGCTTCGGCATTCCAAGCCTCTGCACGGTCAAGCGAAACTTCGCCGCGAGCAATCCATTCCCGGCACCCTGAATGAAAGCTGGTGGAGGATCAGTATGTTCGTCCTCGCATGTACTGATGCAAAGACCTTCTTTCTAAACCGACATTATAGTATTTATGTTGAATCATGCAACTTAGCTTATGATCTTGTTATATTCTCCTTAGGGTAGATTTCATGGCATATTCGAAAGTGTAAAGCATGTTATCATGGCAAGAATGTTATTCGAATTGAATAGGCAAGCAGACAAGCAATCTCGTGTTTGATTCACGGCTTACCAGTATGGACGCACTCGCCCTTGCACCGACGCAAGGTGAATACACCCCATTCCTTTCCTGTCATGTTATAAGTGCATCTCTAAGCAGGATCTATGTGCACGGGACACATACGTACCTACACTTTTAACCCATCGTTCCCTAACTATATGATGGTCATTAGCGTATACGCGTAGGAATGGACTAAAGGAGTTCCTCTTTTTCTTTTTTTTTCTTACTTTCTTTTCTCTCTTTCTTTTCTTTCTCGAATTTGGGTAGCCCGACGTTTTACGGGTTGGGTCGCTATCCCAAATAACTGAAACGTACCGCTGCATACCATTATTTGTGGCATTTTACATCTACAACCGAGTGCTAATCGGACTTCACAGATGTGCGCCTATCAAAGATTATATCCCTCCTAGGCCGAAAGGTCCCGGTGTCCTGGTACACCCGTTCAGAGGAAATGTTCCGTGCATGGAAGATATCACAATTATCTCAAGTCCATTCGACCATGCAACGCCATATTTTCATACAACCAACATAGTCTTGAGCACGAGACTCAGACTTTATCAAACAACCAAACACAGTCTTGAGTCCGAGACTCAGACTTTATCTCGTATTTCTTCCATTAACTTTCTATGTTCTTAAATTTCATACTTCGTTTCAATGTTCAATGGCATCATGCCTCAACTCAATATTCGTCAATCGAACGACCCGATGGTCCCGAACACCTTTCGAGGCATCATGTCATATCCGACAGTTCTGCCACATTCATGCCACAACTGTATTCTTTCGCAACGAAGCCATCTTTTATGATCTCGTGCACGTAGGCACATTTCGACACATTTATCATCTTTCCTTCGCGTCGTGCACTTGCTGCATGCATCGAAGCCGTATTTCCATGTTCTATGCCTTAGTTTTCAATGTTCGTGGCTTGCACGCTAGGGCGCTCGCCTATTGTCTTTCAATGTTCTTGCCTTTCTAACTCGTGCACGAAGGCACGGTATGGTTCGTGCACTAAGGCACTCGCCAAATACAGTTATTCCATGTTCTTGCAGCTTGCGTACCGAGGCGCTCGCCTTTGCGATATCTAATGTTCCATAGCGACTCGTGCATTTAATGCACATTTTATTTCAATTGTTCTAACTAGTGTTTGACTCACACTACGATTTATCTTTCGATCGGACCACGCTCGTGGCGTCGATAGGTTAACTTAGAATACAATGATATATTCTGACTTAGGCAATGAAGGAGTAAAAAGAAGAGTCAATCCTCCCACCTTGATTCGATACGCCTTGTCTTTTCGTCGAGCCGATGCGGCTCGATTCCATAACTTTATTGCACGACCAACTCTTCTGACTTAGCCATTCGAGCACTTCGTGCTTCATTGAATTATACGTCCGATTTGGCTTACCGTACCCATGTCTCAGCCCATTGCGGGGCAGGGATTTGGTTTCGCCGACCCCTTACTGAATAAGGCAGAATACAGACCTCTAATATTTTAGCGTAAATGTATAGCCTGCACATGAAACCAACTAAAATCAATACTTGCATCGATTCGGACTTGCGCCTTGGTTGATTCGATTTTCTATAATCTTCGAGCCGATTCAACGCACTTATCCTTCGGGGCAATACGGCGCTTTGCATTGATTCAACTCGATGCATTCTTTGGGAGAAGGCAACTCTTCGCATCGACTTAGTTTGATGCATTACTCGGGACAACGTAACTCTCGTATCGATTTGCATCGATATATTTCATTGGGTCAACACGACTCGTTGAGTCAACGCCTCAGCGTAATACGCCGTACGGAACGGAGCCTTACAGAATATACCACTCAAAACAAGGTTCATCCTCGAACCAAAACCAACACTCTGATTAAGTGTTTTATAGATCGTTTCATAATCGCGTCCCACCAATGTTTGTTCAATTTCACACTATCTCGTAAGCTTTTTATTAACATTTCAAAGTCCTCCATGCAGCTCGATTTAAATTTGTATACAACTCGATTTGGATCCGTACCTATATTCAAGGCGTCCCGAAGATATGTATTTCGACCAAGTCCAGTAGTAGCAAATTGGAACAAAGCTGACAGGTAAATTTCAATCCTATGCTTGCCATCTCTTACTCCCGATCGAACTTATCTTTAGCAAATGTTCTCGAAATTTGATCGCATACGTATATTCGATACATACGTGATTCATTCAATAAGTTCACTACACGCGACGCGATTCAAAATCGTATTTCTCATTTCGTATGTTTCATCGGGACTATCAATTCTATGCGTCGCGTCAAGCCGTCGTGCATCCGATCACAACGAGTCTCCGTAACGCCTTACGTTCGATGCCGCCACCCAACTATTTTCGAAGTCTGGCTATGCAACTTATCTCGATACGATTTCCTTATCAACATTCGGGACTACGCCCGCTAGTTTACTTACCTAGGCACCGTACTTAAATTCTTCCTATGCAACTTTAAATTAACATTGCTCAAAGGCCACAATCTATCCGACATAATAGTTCATATCGAGGCGACCGTGCTCGAGGCAACGATCGCCTTGACACGAAGGTCTTTACGATGCGCCTTACGTTCGATTCCTATCGAGTAGGAAATTTCTAACCAAATTCTATACTTGTCCTTCTCGCAACATCGAATATAAGTTCGATTCACGCAAGCTCAATTGCAAGGTAAATCCGAATCTACCGACATAACTCGTAAGTCATTCCCTTATCATTCTCTCTCGTGTATAACATGATTCTTGCAATTGCCTATCCGAATCACCAAGTTCATTGGTGAATTTCTAGTTCAATTGCCGACCAACATAACCATTCAAGTATTCATCCGACGAATACTCAAAATCTAACTTATATCATTCTCAATCGAAAGTTGTTCCAACAATTCTCGATCGCCTAGACTTATCGTCAACATGCACCATATAACATTTGTTATCGATACAATTTTGTATGCGACAACGCATGGGTCATCTTACGGTCTGCAACATTCAATTTGATTTGGCAATCAAGTCTTCTAGGGTCAGCTACCCTGAAGCTACGCTCGATAATTGTGTGGATCATCACCGAAGGACAGTTTTACTATGAACCATGCTATATCTTATTTCAGAGCCAAATCATGTTCCGACGATTTTTATCCGACTACCCAATTTCAGACAAACCATTTCTATCGGCGCAACTGATGCGCAACTATCCTCCGAGTAAGGTCATGCACTACCATCGATGGTTTCATAATTTACAAACATCTACTCGTATCGAGTTCGGATCTATCTTATTTGTGGTCGACACACGAGATGCTATATGCATCAAACAATTGTCGATGACGTATAGTCTCGTCTTGATCAATCACAAGTTCATGATCAACCAGTTTGTTAATTCTCGTATTATTATTTACAAAATTTTGATAGTGCAAGGCACACTCCATTTTGTATTCTCACATCGTGCTTACATTTTCTTATGTATCGATCTTGATAGTTCATATCAATTTCGATAGCAAGAGGGTCAGCTTCGAATCCGTTTCAACGTCAACTTAACTCGCATCGCGTACATCCAAGTTCGCAATAAACTTTTCCATACGCATCAACTCGTTTTCGGATTCGTCGCATTCCGCTATACTTTGATCACGTAACTGAGTTACCGATTATCCAACATCGAACCCTCAAGTCATATGATCTCACCCTCTAAGTTTCGCGTGTTTTTCAGTCATACTCAATTGAGTTTCGCCGTAATGTAACCAACTATCTCTTAGGCACTATTTACCCGCATCAACCAACTCTTCACCGAAGTCGTAAATCGTGCGATCCGATTATAATTTACCTCGTCCAATATTTCAATCGAGATCGCAAGTCGTGTGACTCATTTGTAAGTTTGAGTTTTCCTTTTCCGTCGATCCAATTATTGCTTCAAGGCATAATTGTTCCCTAGTCTCGGTCGTCTGACCGACTTATAATTTTTGTCCGACGTATCATTCATTGATATGAGTCTCGCCTTATCGTCCCTACTGATTTTCAAAGAACACTTACATCAACATACCGTCAACAAATTTCCAATCGAGTCTCGGTACTCTTCCGTTCGTTGCGGACAAACCTTCCACAATTCTCACAATGCGTCAATGCAATTCATCGCGCATGTGGTATGCCATATACCACTCGGAATTGAGTCATTCATTACATACGTAGTATGGCATATACCACTCGGAAATCAAGTTATTTCTCTCGTAACATACTCGGTATGAACCAACAATCTCTTTCGACTCACGATTTCCGCAGTAATCGTGCTTGATCACAACCGTAACTTTGATTAAATCAAATCCGACACAACTCGGCCAATGTTTTCATTTGCCAACACAAGTTCGGTATGCAACCGAACGATTTATTCTATCGATTTTATGATTTCAGTTCCTTCCGATGCATCTCGTGCAACGATTTATTTCCATTCTCCTTTGCACTCCATGCAACGATTACTTTGATATGCCTTGCACCATGTGCAACAGTTTACTTTCGGCACGCGTTGCACATTGTGCAACGATTTATTCCCAACTTTCAAAGTCAATGCTAAAATCCGTTCAACACATTCGATATTGACTTATCACTTTCATCGCAATGCATTATTAAAGTTTTCGCATTGCTGCAACCAATATTCACAACCATTGCACTTCATGCATCATTTTATTTCTCATTCAACATGTTATATTGCAACAACATCTCAAATTGCATTTCATAATTTGTTGTACTTGCAGCAACTAACATTTTACGGCTCGTTGTACTTAATACAATAAACCCCTCGCAACTTTCTTAGGAAACATCATGTAATTTTTAAAACACATGCAGCAAAATTACACGATTTGTATTAGACTTATTGTATGGAACATCCAGTGCGGCATCGAGTAGAGTCAAGAGTGATTCGATTGGTGGTGGGCAACTTTTAGAATTGTAATGAAGTGAGCGTCCAGAGAAAATTGAGCCTAGAGCTCTGATACCAATTTGTCACTCCTGACTCGGAATCACCCGAATCATCGTCCTTACAGGGGGCGTGATACCGCACGAGCCTGGAGTTGCACTCGTGTAAGGCCAGATGAAAAGTTTTCAAATGGTTATCTTTGTGTTGATATTAACAACGAAAGAAAAACAGAGTATAAGAAACAATTCCTTTTATTGATATTCGAAATGAGATTACAAAGGCTTTCGATAGCCCAACACTATATGCTAGATTGGCTACAACACTCAGGTTCTCTCTTACCCATAAAGGATTTCATCGTTCCATACATAATGCCTTCTATATCTCGGCCGCATCAGTCCTATTGCAAGTCTGAGCGTTAATTCGATCGCACGCTTTAATACGCTTCAGCATTCCAAGCCTCTGCGCGGTCAAGCGAAGCTTTACCGCGAGCAATCCATTCCCTGTACCCTGCATGAAAGCTGGTGGGGGATCAGTACGTTCGTCCTCGCATGTACTAATGCAAAGACCTTTCTAAACCGACATTGTAGTATTTATGTTGAACCATGTAACATAGCTTATGATCTTGCTATATTCTCCTTAGGGTCGATTTTATGGCATATTCGAAAGCGTAAAGCATGTTATCATGGCAAGCATGTTATTTGAATTGAATAGGCAAGCAGACAAGCAATCTCGTATTTGATTCGTGGCTTACCAGCATGGACGCACTCGCCCTTGCACCGATGCAAGGTGAATACGCCTCATTCCTTCCCTATCATGTTATAAGTGCATCTCTAAGCAGGATCTATGTGTGCAGGCCACATATGTGCCTACACTTTCAATCCATCATTCCTTAACTATATGATGGTCGTTGGCATATCCGTGCCGGAATGGACTAAAGGAGTTCCTCTTTTATTTTATTTTTTCCTTACTTTCTTTTCTCTCCTTCTTTTCTTTCTCGAATTTAGGTAGCCTGACGTTTCACGGGTTGGGTCGCTATCCCAAACAACCAAAACTTACCGCTGCATACCATCATTTACGGCTTTTCACATCTACAATCGAGTGCTAATCGAACTTCACAGATGTGTGCCTATCAAAAATTATCTCCCTCCTAGGTCGAATGGTCCTGGTGTCCCGGTGCACCCGTTCGAAGGGAACGTTCCGTGCACGGAAGATATCACAATTATCTTAAGTCCATTCGACCATACAACGCCCTATTTTCAAACAACTAACGTAGTCTTGAGCACGAGACTCAGACTTTATCAAACAACCAAACATAATCTTGAGTCCGAGACTCAGACTTTATCTCGTATTTCTTCCATTAAGTTTCTATGTTCTTATATTTCATACTTCGTTTCAATGTTCATTGGTATCGTGCCTCAACTTAATGTTCGTCAACCGAACGACCCGAAGGTCCCGAACACCTTTCGAGGCATCATGTCATATCCGACAGTTCCGCCACATTCATGCCACAACTGTATTCTTTTGCAACGAAGCCATCTTTTATGATCTCGTGCACGTAGGCACATTTCGACACATTTATCATCTTTCCTTCGCGTCGTGCACCTGCTGCACGCATCGAAGCCGTATTTCCTTGTTCAATGCCTTAGTGTTCAATGTTCGTGGATTGCACGCTAGGGCGCTCTCCTATTGTCTTTCAATGTTCTAGCCTTTCTAAGTCATGTGCGAAGGCACGGTATGGTTCATGCACTAAGGCACTCGCCAAATATAGTTATCCCATGTTCTTGCGGCTTGCGCATCGAGGCGCTCGCCTTTGCGATATCCAATGTTCCATAGCGACTCGTACGTTTGTTGGACGTTTCATTTCAATTGTTCTAACTAGTGTTTGACTCAACTACGATTTATCTTCTGATCGGACCACACCCGTGGCGTCGATAGGTTAACTTAGCATACAATGATATATTCTGACTTAGGCAATGAAGGAGTAAAAATAAGAGTCAATCCTTCAACCTTGAGTCGATACGCTTTGTCGTTTCGCCGAGCCGATGCGGCTCGATTCCATAACTTCATTGTACGGCCAACTCTTCTGACTTAGCCATTCGAGCACTTCGTATTTCATTGAATTATACGTCCGATTTGGCTTACCATGCCCAAGTCTCAGCCCGTTGCGAGACGGGGATTTGGTTTCGCGAACCCCTTACTGAATAAGGCAGAATGTCGACCTCTAATATTTTAGCATAAACGTATAGCCTGCACATGAAACAAACTAAAATCAATACTTGTATCGATTCGGACTTACGACTTGGTCGATTCAATTTCTTAGAATCTTCGAGCCGATTCAACGCACTTATCCTTCGGGGCAATGCGGTACTTTGCATCGATTTAACTCGATACTTTGGGACAAGGCAACTCTTCGCATCGACTTAGTTTGATACATTGCTCGGGACAACATAACTCTGGTATCGATTTGCATCGATACATTTCATTGGGTCAATGCGACTCATTGAGTCAACGCCTTAGCAAAATACCCGTGCGGAGCGGGGCATTACAAGGCCAACTTACTCATATGGGTAATCCGCCACAGTCGCAGTTCTCGAGATTTTGTAGAGACGATATTCCACCACCCCCGCAGTTTTCTCCGTATTCTCCACCACCAGCACCCGTTCTGCCCCCAGCATCTGTCCCACCACCAGCACAAGTTCAACGTCCAGTACCCGCTATGCATCCGGCACCAGCAATGTATCCAGCATTTCCTATGCATCCAACACCGGCGATGTATCCAACTCCTATGATGTATCCAACGCTTGTTTTGCCTCTGCCACCTGCACTGGACAACGTTGCTCTCCTCGAAATTTTCTAACAGCACATCACTTTCCAGACGGAGTAGGCTAACACCTTTCGCGACACCTTGAGAGAGGCTCTCCAGACTAGAGATGCTCCACGACCGCGTCCAGGAACTTCTAAGAATTTTATGGACCTTAGGCCTAGAGAATTCAAAGGAATGAAAGAGATACACTACGCAGACGACTAGTTGGAGATCGTGGATTGAATTCTTCGGATGACTCGAGTTCCTAAAGACCTGAAGATCGAGTTAGCTAGCATGCAGCTTTACGATATTGCCCGCACATGGTATAGAGATGAGCCTTGATTTACCGCACCAGATGTGACTTGGGAAGAGTTCAAGGAGCTGTTCAAGACAAAGTTCTATCCTGAAGCAGCCCACGAAGAGTTGGAGAACGAGTTGGAGAGCCTGGAACATGGCAACCTCTCCATCGACGAGTACACCGCAGAGTTCTACCACCTCAGTCGCTTCGTAGATGCCTTGACCCCTGAAGCCAAAGCCAAGAAGTTCAGAAAAGAGCTATCACATGAAATTTGCATCGCCATCGCCACTAGCCAGGCCACCACATATGAAAGAATCTTGAAGGTCGGACACGCGGTAGAGACAGAGTTGAAGCACAAGAAAAAGGAAGACCGAGACGCACATGGAGGAGGCATCAGCCAATAGGGAGCGACAAAATGTCCCAATGTCCCGAAGGAGACCTCAGTATAGCAGTATCCTCAGCTGCCACGGGCAGTCCCATATCAAGTCCAAGATGTTCCCATCTGCCAATATTGCACGAAGAGAGGCCACATCCAAGAAGAATGCCGCAAATGGTTAGGGTTGTGTTAGACTTGTGGATCCAACCAGCACATATCTCAATTTTGTCTGAAAAGAAACACAACTACCCCACAACTACCAACCGTCCAAGGAGGGGCTGACGTTAATTCATTGTAGATTATAGTGGTGGAAATAAACGATAAGCCTATATTAGACTTTGTAGTAATTGAATTATTTGATAGCAGTATATTATGGACTATTCATTATGATAGATCATAGCCTTATTGAATTTAGAGGACGAAATTATTTACAAGGTGGGTAGGATGTAAACCCCCGTTTTGTTTTTTTTTTTTTGAAAATAAATTCTTTTATTAATTACTTGACCCAAGATGGTGATTTTAGGGTTTGTAGATATTTTTGAACTACTATATTAAATATATCTAGAGGTCTACTTATATCATGGACTTAGCTTTGTAAAGTGGGGAGGCCCATATTTGCAAATTCAAATTGATGGAGGGGCGTTTGTAAAATTCCAAATTCAAATTTGAATCTGGCCGATAGCTCAGTTCGATTGAACAGACTCAATAGAAGATTTTCTCCAATCCTCCATCTTATCAAGACCAATCCAAATCTGAGTCCAAATCAAAATCCTCTATCTAATTTCTCTATGATCAAATCCCTTTACTGATGTATAAATAAAGGGGATAGGCAACTGATTTCCTTTTCCATCTACGAACCCTAAAATCCCCATCTTCTTCCCATTGAAGAGTGCAGTCGGAGTTGTCAATAAGGCCAGACGAACACTGCCCGAGCTCTGTCAGGTAACCTTGTCTTTAATTGGAACCATTGCCATTATGCCAAAGATCTGTTTGAATTAATGACTAAGAAGGTCTAAAAGAAGGGATGGATAGGAATTGTAAAATGATGGGAAGGGGCAGACTGCTAAGATTTGAACCCAATACTAAAGGTATGCAGCCTTAGCAAAATCTATGATATATTTACAGTATGAAAAACAGGGGATGTTTTTGTATGAACATGAGGGGACCTGTATTGCTGCCACATGCTGAACCATATCATTATCAAAGAGATTGTGGTGTTCTTGGGTTCGTGTGTGGGTAATAGCAGAGGATAGGAAGTACTCAACTATTCATGAGTCAATGGTAGGTATTAGTTTTCGTATGGGTTCATGTGTATTCTATACAGTTCGTGTATGTATGTGTGCAAGGCTCTGCCTATGTATAGGGGGTACAAGGGGTGTTTCTGGTTTAAGGTCAGTAGGTAGGTGTTCATGTGTCCTAATAGTGTGTATCCTAGGAAACAGGTCAGTCACTTATTAAGTAGGTGTAGTTGAAGCCATGAGTGATGTAGGGAGAGTTGAGTGTATAAGAAATATAGGTGCCAGGAATAAGAAGTACAATAAGAGGTGAACCTAATGCCTGCAGATCAAACGAGTAGGTAAGAACCCAGCAAGGTAAATAATACCAGTTGTTATCGGTCCAGATAATGTGCAGTAGAACAGCCATACGTAGATGCATATGTGGCAGCATAGGGGTTCAATTAGGAATACGTTAGACAAGTATACAAAATATACCTGCAGTAGAAAACAGAGTAATGATAGACTTGGTAACAACAAGGGTTCCTGGCCTGTACTAATGGGAGTGGCTGTATTGAACCACCTTCACATGAATGTGAGAGTATATCCATATGTGTCAGTAGATGATGAGTATCCCAATCCCTTGATTCAGGGATACATAAACAGTGTACACCTACCTTGATTTGACTGATTAGGTTGTTTGTATACCCTTGGAGTGGAAAAGCTACATATGTTTGTAGGTATCAGGAATATGGAGACGTAAGGATGGCCAATGAGCTGTGATATGTGATTACTTCTATAGGCAATATGGATTTTACCAATGAGTACCTGGATAGAAGAAGAGTGTTCAGTACTAGCCAAATAAGGAGGATATTTTAGGATGGATGCAGTACGGTATACCTGAAATTGATTTAGCAAGGATTAGGTAACAGCTAAAGAGACATACCAGTAGGAAACAACCCACTTGTAAGGTCTCTGAGATGTAGGGACATTAATCCTCTGCATACGAGTATCAAGAGTCTGGGGGGTCTTAATATAGCAAGTTACAGTATGTTGTTGCTCGAGTATATACAGATGATGGACTGTCATTGTAACATTAGAAATAAAAAATAGTGGTTATGTCATATTGAGGGTACATGATAGGTACGAGTAGTAGACTCCATGAGAACAGGGCAGTGGGATGGTAGAACTAAACAATGTAGGATAAGAAAACCTTTATACCTAGTTAAAGTAAAACCAAAATTACTTAGAAACATAAAGAATGAGTAGATAGGCTACTCCTGTTTTTAGTTTGTGAATTGATCATTATAAATTATTAAATAGGCTACTTGAACCTTGATACGGATTCTCGACCCGTATCCGCAGCTCAGGACATCAGGCAAGTATACCTTGCCTTTCTTTACAGCTTTATTTAAAAGCTTAATTTCTTTCATTATCTAGTTGTTGTTATGTGTTTCTTCATTGTTATAAACTCCTTGTTCACAGTTAGCTTTGTAGCCATATCAGACATGTTTTTCATTTGTACTTGATTGAGTTGTATCATAGGATGACTGCGTTATAAACTGAACTGCTAATTCTGTATTTTGATTCTTGTAACCTACGAGTCCACACACGGGACGAGGGTTTGACCGTTTGCACCTGCGAGTCCACACTCGGGGCGAGGGTGATTTGTCTTGAACTGACCTGCGAGTCCACACTCGGGGCGAGGGTTTGGTAATCGTTGATCTCTTGTTTACACGTTTCTTCCAGCAGTTTATTTATGCGTAGTTATTCATATATTTGTGTATCACGTATGCTTGGACTTTTCCTACTTATATCATGTTCTTCTTTTTCATGCATGATAAACTATTAGAAAGGCTTCTATATTATGTATCTTGCTAGTCCTCTGAGGACCTGATGATCTCTTCAGATTTAGCTGGATTTGAGCCAGGTGCACACGAGCAGGTTTGAGCCAGTTTTAGACCGTGGTACCACTGTAGAGAAGATGGAATTGATGTTTAGCCTAGTTTGACAAAGTTTATTTTATTTTATGTCTTTACTTTATTTCTGTCTATTGGTAGTAGATTTGTATCCATCGGACGAGACTTAGATTCTTGATAGATTGGAAACATTTCAGTTTATTTTATATTATTATCCAGTTCATTGATTTTAATTATATATTTTACTATTCTGTGGATGAGATCTAGATTGCCATGTTGGTTACAGATCCTGGGACTTATGTATATTAGACAGCGTTCTACCGCCGACACTGCGGCGTAGGCTGGGCTTTGACACATCTCGTATCCAAAAAAGCGGGTGCAGGTCGTGACACTATATAACTTACTATTTTACTTCTTGTAGATAATATATGTCTATCCACCACACTAGACTGAGCAGATCGAGAAGCAGTTTTATGTCGTGGCCGCCAAGCTCATCAATAATGCGATCAACGACCATAAGGCTTGTGATCGCCCCAGATAATCGATCCAAGGTTGGATCATGTTTGAGTAGTGGACTACAATGAGGTCTAGATTTGACGATCCTAAGTACAAGGGAAGTTCGAAAAAGGCGAAGGCGTCAAGGATGAAGGCAAAAAAGTTGTGTGGTGGCTCGATTCCCATAACAAAATATTTTCTTAGTCTGGTATGTATTTTATTAAATATGTATTATTTTAATGAAAGTAAGATAAAATGTTTAATAACAAACAATATAATTTTAACAGGTACAGAGGGGTGAGGACGCCAACATAGTGACTGTCTTCCTGTCCACCCATCAAAAGGGTGGAAACCTCATCAATGAGAGGGCCACGCAGAGTTATGTAAGTATTACTTTACATTTTCTGAATTTTAATATAAATTAGAAAATACATAAATAAATATCATATAATTAGTAATATCTTTGACACATAGTTGGTAAGAAGTATGCTTTATCGAGATATGCATACTTTATAGGACGAGTGTCTTAGGCTTCGACCGGGTGGCTGCTAGTGCACCTACCGAAGGAGAGGCTTGTAATTTCTCATAGGCTCCCAATTCTGTCGACGGACGATCTATGAACGACAATGTTGATGGTCTTCAAATGTGTACGTACTATGATATAGGATCCCACGACATCCTTGTTGTGACGCAATCCTCCACGGCCCCTTTTGCCAGTGTACGTTCCCCACAGCCCTTGCAGGAGTCGTCCCGAGTCCAGGAGACTTTTGACCATCAGGTTGCTTCTCTTTGTGACGAGTTACTACGGAGGATTACGGAGCAGGTCCAGTCCCACAGACGGACGATTCGACATCATCACACAATTTTATTTGCTCGAGCACAGTATCATGGAGATCACGACTCTGAGCCAAAGGATGGAGCATGGTGTTATAGAGTTGGACGCGTCGACAGAGCAAAGCATGATGGCACTACAGGGGTCTCTTGTGTCCCTGTGCGAGTCCTTGGCGAGGATCTACGATAACTTGTCCCAAAGCACATCGAGGATGATATCTACCATGGATTTATACAATGCTCGACTGGCAGCGTTGGAGCAGATACGTCCTCTTGGTTCGCCTGTATAGACACTGACTCAATCAATGACACTATCTCCCCCGACTCTACTTCCATTGGTATCAGTGACGATTTCACAGGAGGAGGAGGACATGCTCATATCCCATGCACGTTGTTGTGCTCCATATCCTCATCTAGGTCAGTAGTATTCCTATCTGGGATGACTTATTTGTTTGTTTGTATATTGGCCCATGATCTTGGGTCTTTTATATATTTTTTCAAACATTTATTAAGATTTTTTTGTATTGGCCAGGGACATTTATTCCAGACTTGATGTATATATTTCTTGAGATTAAGTTTGTAATGCTAATATGTTATTTCTTAAAATTTTAATTTATTATTCAAATTATGCATAGGAAATTATTGGTGTTGAGTGTTACACAGAAAGGGTCGGTGAACCCAAAGAATTCAACGGCGGGTTGCGTCGGGTCTAATTATAAACCGTGAATTAGTAAACTGGAGGAATATATTTTCGAAACTATTTTACAAACTGTATGTGTTTTAGCTTTTTTACAGTTTTACAATGTTTAGTGACGTTCATCGACGGTTAACTACGAAAGAAAGTGTCGCTAACTTGTATCAGAATGTCGCTATTCTGTATCTTAGACGTCGTTGCTTTGTCACAAAATGTCGCTAATATGCTGACATGGCAAACATGTAGCAAAATATCGCTAGTTTGGTTGCTAATTTTGTGACATTTAGCAAAGAAGTAGCATCATTAGTTTAGCTATGTGTACTAATTTTGTCACTAAATGTCGTTAAATTAGCGACGCATACACTTTGCTAGTTTTTATCACTACAATGACAAATAGCGACGTTTTTCTGTTAACAACCATAAAACATGCGACTACACGAAAACGTGGCTAATTTTTTTAGCAATATTTTTTTTTACATATTAGCGACATTTATAGGCATCGCTAATGTGTCTTATTTTGGTAGTGAGCAGAACTAACCAAGCTAATCCCTGCACCTACAAAACTGATGGGACGATTGTACATTGCAGTATACTGTTGATCGTCCTTTAGCCAACTTAACTAAAACCGACACACTGAATAAGTGTGTGCAGGCAAACATATGTGGCCTTTCTAATCTTGTCTTAGTATCAACTAATGATTCATATACATTCATGTGTCTAGAAGCATAAAGGTGTCACTTAACAAAGTCATTCTTACCCAATACATACCATCCTTCCCTTTTAATACAACGATATCATTCATAAAATATGAAAAGGTGTCACAACGCGCGTCTCTGCAGAAGACATTTGTTAGGCTTCACAAAATATATAAACATGTCAATTATCCGTTTTTGCAAACAAGGCTTACCATATTCTTTCCTGCAAATCGAAAACATCATTAACTTTTCAACTTAGTCTATATGAAAGTCACTAACACCAGAAGTCATCTTGGACATTTAGTAAGACTATGATCCTTCTAGTACAGGTAGCTAGCTCCACTGAAGCCTTCAATGACCCTGTGCTAGTGCGTAAATACTGTTCTCCCTAGGCCTGCCCAATTTCGGTGACCGACAACCGTTCGATGAACAAAACCTTGTGCACAAGTGGTCCATGACCATGTAAATACGATAACAGCTAAAAGTTTAAAACATATGTATGGTACAAAAATGAAATAACTATAAAAATCTCTAGTCAACATATACCACAATACATCTCTTCTGCATTACCGCATCCATTGAGCTATCGTTCGCGTTATTCTTTCCAGTCCAGGATTCTGCCTTGGCGACCCAACGATCATAACGCTTTCCATATTTCTATTCCTCTGAAACTACGTCACTCTACGCCACAAAATAACATAACCACGATATTATATTTCACATAATACATAACTACAACAGTACAAAGATCCATATTATAGAATCTGCCATGCCCCGATCCTGCAAGACCAAAAGTACCTCTAGGCGTTATACTATACCAGCCAGATGTTGTACTTGTACAAGATAGTACGAAACATGGTCAATAGAACATCTCAAATACAAGTTATCGTAGCAAAAATTGAATATAATAGTCAATAGACACAGGATATAAAATAAACTTGATTCTCTTTATTAATAACATTGCAATGGAGCACAACAGCAAGAAGCCAAGAATAACTAGATTACAAGCACTTTCTCTCTCTCTATTTCTCTCTCTCTCCGTCTCTCCCTATCAAAACAATGAAGCATGCCATATGGCTTACAACCCAAGAAATATATAATACACTAATGCTCCATACATTATGTCTCTTATAAGCCAGAGTCAACGCCACCACCTGTACATCTACAAGCACTAACCAAGATACAACACCTCAACATTTTCAAGCTCTCAATCGTCAAAGCAAGATTTTCTCCTAGGGGGTTAGGTGTTAGTACATTGTTGTGTATTGTTCAGTTGGCCTCTAGCCAACACAACCAAAACCAACACAGTAATTAAGTGAGTATAGACAAATATATAAGGTTTTTCTAGTCATTGCTTTGGATCAAATACATAGCATAGCAATTATCATGTCAATACGTATAAATGGTGTCTACGTACAATACTTGATCTCACCTAATACTCGCCATCATTCAATTTCATATCAAAGATAACACTACATAATACTTACCATCCTTTACTGCCATTTCAAAGTTATCACTTATAAATATAAGCGTGTCAGGATTTGTATCCATGCACCAGACATTTGTTAGCCTTCATAAAATACATAAACATGTATGTGTGTATGTGTGTGTGAGTGTGTGTGTGTGTGTGTGTGTGTGTGTGTGTGTGTGTGTGTGTGTGTGTGTGTGTGTGTATTGTAACTATATGAGGTCATTGGCATATAAGCCATATTAGACGAATCATCAAGATTTAACGACAATCTTTCGCTTGTAGGTCCCCACTAAAGGTCCCGAGATGTCCATATTGTGATATGCCTTTCTAGTCGGATAGCAAGCCCTATTGTATGTTCCGTAATATCCCATGCATGTAGTACATTCTACATAATTTTCCCTAGGCCAAATCGGTTCTAGTAGCCCTCGAAAACTGTTCGAGGGAAAGCATTACCTTTTTCACAAGTTTTCCATGACCTGCAATATGTGTTAATATTTAATCAACTATAAAACATATGCATGGTACATAATTTTCATCAGAAATCATAAATCTCTATTCATAATACGGTATCATACATCCATTTTCATGTTCCAATTGGTACTAGGTACCATGCCCTTCCACAACACTCCGATCAATATTTCGATCGGCGACCCGCAAGCCCTGAACATACTGTGGCACCATGTCCATCATGTCATGCCCTAGTCCCAATATACATAGTACTAGGAATATGCAAACATGCCATCCATGTATTTAACCAAATTCTTGTCCGACTCAAATATGTATAAACTGTTTTGGTATCTAAATCTATCTATCAAATCACCTATCAAATATCTCAATCCACATAATGAATAAATATCAATAAACCCGAAGAACAATATAGGTCTATAAAACTAGGCTATCACAGCAATAAAAATCATGGCAGAACTATAAAGTACATAAAAAATATTAAAAGGCACGAATATATTGTAGAAGCATGGAAAATATGGCGTTCATGTGGATCACAACTGACCGCATGAGTACTTTGGGACAAATTGGTCCGCATAAAGAAGAGCCGCATGACAGACTGGGCATGCCCCCTGTGGCCCATCTTCACTATCTCGCAATCAGACTGATTTGAACTGTAGAAAGAATAGTTACTTATGCGGCTAAGCTGATCAACCCTTCTGATAAAGCTGACAAACTCTATCAAAATTGACAAAACTGACAGCTCTGACACTCTGACAAAAAGAAGATAAGACGTGATCAGACAAAATGTCTTGTCACCAGACTGGACATAGTCATGCGGCTAGAAGGACTGCGACCCGAGCCGTATGAACCTTATGCGGCTCAATCCATGCGCGCTTCATGCGGCCAAGGGTGACAGCAACCTGAGTCGCATGAGCTTTATGTGGCACAGAATATAGAATCTATGCTGCTCAAAAAGTCCCCAAGCTACATGCGAACAGAGGAAGACTACGACTTAAGCCGCATGAGTCTTATGCGACCCAGCATGGCCAAACACTGAAAGACCTATACGGCTCAAAATGACTCAAGCAGACTGATCCTATCCTGCGATAGGATACGTGGCAGGCTGACCAAGTCTCAACCACCCAGATTTGCTGCAACAAAATCTTTACAAGTCACCAGCTGGCGGTCAAAGAGCGGGTCTTTGTGTGTTGTTGTAGCCACGTGGACACGTGGCCATCTATACTGCTCAAGATATATATCACTATAAATAGCAGGATACCACACCCATGCAAAACGCTGGCAACCTACGAAGGGCAATTCTTCAAGAGCAAGGATCGCGTCAGATAGTCCAAGGAGTAAGACAGAGTTGCTATACTTTCCCGAGCCTCTATCGTCAACCCCTAGAATCAAAACTAAACAATTGTACTTAGATTATTTTTTTGAATTTCTTTCTAGGCTTTCTCTTGTACAAGTGAGTTTGCAATCAAGTTCAATTCCTTTGTAATTCTTGTTCTTGATATTTAATGGCAAACACGATGGCGACTCTGCCGGGGACATCTTTCTTCTCTGATGAGAAGTTGGTGACGCAATCTAACGGGTCCAAGCTCGACTCTATACAGCAAATGCTCGTGGTTCGTTTTGACCAACGAGCATACGAAGAATTGCTCTCTGAAGGGAGCGACATTCCGTCACAGAAGCGATCCAACCCAAAGAGAACCCGCAGGATGTCGAAGCACAAAACTGTTGCCCCCGACCAGTTTCTCTAAGAAGCTCCTTCTGCGGCCCAAGACGGTAATGAAAGCTCATCTGCGGCCTTGCTTCCGACCGCGGAGAACCCCACTGTCCCCAAATCCAACAAAGAAAAATACTACGATGCTGAGTTTTTAGGGGAACAAGGAAAAATCCATACGGACAAGGAAGAGGCCGCATATAAGAGATGAGCAGTCTGTACATGCGGCAGCTAACTTTGGCCGCAGGCAAATGGCCTATGCGGCAGCCAACTCTGGCCGCAGACGAATGGCCCATGCGGCTGTCAACTCTGGTCGCAAGCAGATGGCCCATACGGCAGCCAACTCTGGCAGCAGGAAGATAGCCCATGCGACAGCCAACTCTAGCCGCAGGCAGGTGGCCCATGCGGCAGCCAATCCTGGCCACAGACAGGGTGTCTCATACGGCCCTATCAGAAGCTCTGTGTTCGACCGTCTCTCATGCGGGCCCGACTCCATACGACCTATTAAGAATGTGGAATATTCCAATCTGGACTCTTCTTATTATGCGCCTTCAGGTGCTAAATCGAAGAAGTCTAGGGCAGTACGGGCCCAACAAGCCCAGTCAACTGTCTAAGTTGCTGACCGTCAGCTGGTACCGTTAACTATTATACGGGCTCCTAATGGAAAGTTGTACAAAACCACCCGCGTCCAGTCCCCTAGGGCTAACGGACAGGGTGAGTCTCAAAAGTCTCCCTCCAACGATTGAGAGCAAGTGCTTTTACTAGCCTCAGATCAGAGAGCAAACATGATACCTACGCACCCATGTGATCGGGATACCCGAATCCACAAATTGGATACAAAGGTGGATCAGTCTGATATCGACTTGTGAGAGGTGATTACTCATAAACGCAAGGAGAAAGAAGCAACCGTGGCGTGTGATAAGCCCTTTTCGGGACGTCATTGCACCTAAGTCATCATCTACTGCTGCTGCGACAATTCAGCAGCATCTGAAGATCGGCAGTCCATTTTTCAATGACTGCACCAGCCAGCACTTGTCCGACAACAACTTGAAAAATAGGTGCAAATCCTGGGAGACGAGGAATTCCCTTTCGCCTCCTGTAATTCAACTCGGAAGGTTCTTTCCGACAAGGGAGGAAAAAAGTCAGGCTCTTCCAGTCCGACAATCTCAGCCAGTACTGCAAGGAAACTCTCGTCTGGCGGGTTGCCACCGACAGCAACATGGGATGTCTATCTAGGCACTTAATCGAGAAAGAAGCTTCCAACACCCGGGGGTACGCCCTCGACCTCCCTGGGGGTAGATGAAGTTGGGGGTAGCAGTCCCCTCAATGTATACGACAACCCGGTATTTCAAGAGCATACACAGGGGGTAGCGATCTACTGGAATTATGCAGCAGATTTGGATGTCCCCGAGGGTGACCGTCTTTGCTAAGATGATATGGCTTACTGCGCAGGGGTTAGCACAAATTTCGAGTCCGAGGAGAAAGATATTCTGACATTCTCCGACGATTTCTCGGTACGAGGGTACGACACGGAGAGCACCTCTTTTACGATCCCTTCCACGCCTACCCACGTACGGATAGTCTTCATGGCCGACGATGATCATAAAGTGCCTACTGACCGACAACGTCTAAAAGTACTTGAAGCCATACTCCTGTCCTTGGTCAAGTCAGTAGACAAAAATAAAGATGCCTTGTCGACTCAACCGGCAAGGACGCCTGGACAAACAAGCTTGGGACCCATAGTCAACGCAGACTCCAACACGACCACTCCTCCTTTGGGTGACAATCCTCTAGGAGCAACCGCTCCTTCAGCTGCAGACGAAGCCAGGGAGGCAGGGAGGGAGGTCTAGGAGCTTCGAGTAATGTTCATTGCCCGAGACTCCTCCCGCGACCTCAGAATACGACAACCATATCCCGTTGCGTGGAGAGATGTTCCTTTTTCGCCACGGTACAAACCGTTTCATATTGATTCATATGATGGGAAGACCTCTGCTAGTCATTACATGACATATTTTGAGGTTACAACAGACCACTTGCCGCATAGCGATACCATCCTCATGCAATTATTCATCGGAACTTTAGAGGGGATCGCGTTCGACTGGTACCGCAACCATCCGGACAACTGCATCCATTCTTTTGAAGGCTTCAAGGACATGTTCCTAGAAAGATTCTATGAAGTAGGACATGATGTGACAATGTCATCCCTCATGGACGTCGTTTAGGGGGAGAGGGAGCTAACAAGGAACTATATCGAGCGGTTCCGCCAAACCGCAATGAGATTGCCCCAAGGCAATCTCGAAAGCTCCTTGATTGAAATCTGCCAGAAGAAGTTGCTCCTCGCAATCAGCCTCTGGATGGGTGAAGATCAGCTCAGGGATTGGACGACCTTCATCATAAGCGCCACCAATGCGGAGGCGAAGTTAAAAAAGTCTAGCCAGCTGGGATTACACATCCCGGATGGAGAGGTCAAAGGCAAACGTCCTGGTACCACCCCGAATAACAACAACACTGACGGTACCTCCAATAACTAGGACAATAAAGGCAAATAGGCCATGGTCACTAGTACGACCAAGAAGCCTGAATAAAAGTAAGCAAAAGCTCAGTGGCCCAAGATGATTTACTCATTCAAAGATAGACATGTCAAGCTTATCTTCAAGATGCTCTTATAAGAGGACAGGATCCAACTTCCTCCACCAAGACGCGAGCCTCGAGCGGCGGAGATAGAGGACCCAAAATACTGCTATTTCTATCGCTATGTTCATCATCCCACTCAAGACTGCTTTCAATTAAAGCGGTACATCCAGAGTCTTATCGACTCCAAAGCTTTGTCGCTAGACTTTGAAGAGGTTACCATGGCAGCAAATATGGTATCAATTCAATTCGGTGACTTCCCCCCAACAAGTACTCAAGACGGGGTAATACCTATCCCCCGGGCAACGATGGAGGTTACTAATCTTCTTCCCGTCCGGGACCAGACGACTGGCTTGGTCACCACGTCACGAGGAGAGGTCATGTGGGTACACCCAGACTTAATGCCCAAAGTTACCCAGGCGGTGCCATCTCCAGCCAACAAGAACATGGACAGGAAGTCCAGATCCTGCCATACCATTTCAATCAAAGCTGAGGAGGCAGCGGCCGTTGTCACCCGGTCCGGGGCACAAGTCAAGCCCACTCCGGGTAGTTCAGTCGAGGACCCTCAGCCGGCAAAGATGACTACCACTGATGTTCCGGGGCCATCTCAGCCTCCACCGGTAGACAGGGCCAAGCTGAAGAAAACCCGCTTTGACAGGCCGCTTCTTAAAGATGCAACTCAAGGGCTGGAGAGACCTTACAACTTTGATATATTAGCACAACTGGCTAATACGCCGACAAAGTTGTCGTTATACGAGCTCCTAAGGCTCTCCAAGGATCTTCGTGTCGCATTGAGCGAAGTGCTCCTGAATGCTGACGCTTACTTAGCCTAGGTCAAACCTACAGAGGAAGACTCGTCGACAGATCTCTACGGCAGCAAATGTGCGGATACAATGCCCAATATCGTATTCACCCCACAGGACATGTTGATCAAGACTAACTTGCATGATTGCCCCTTGTACTACACTGGATACATAGACGGCATTAAGGTGGATCGGATGTACATCGACCCTGGCTCGTCGATAAGCATTATCCTGAAAAGCTTGCTTCAAGTCTTCAACATCCCTATGCACCGACTAGCGACGACCAACACTGCCATTAGCGGTTTCAACTCGAGAATGAGCTACCCCTTAGGAAAGATTCGATTGAAATGTCAGATCGACGACCTGAGGACAGAGGTTACCTGCTACGTCATAGATACATATACGTCCTACAATATCCTATTAGGGCTTCCAGGGATGCATGACTATATGATCGTGCCATCCACACTCTACCAGTGCTTCAAGTATGTCAGTAAGCGCGGCTTCGTGAAGACGAAATTTGCTGACATCGATCCCTTCAAAGGGGTTGAGTCTTATTACTCTTCGGAGGCTTGTCTATACGAAAAATCCAAGAAGCACATAATTGACGAACTGGAGGTCATCATAGGGCCAGAGGAACCCGTAAAAATTCATCTCCAGGCCCGTAAACCGGGCAAAGCCGCACCCCTTGTCGCAACTTTGCATAAAGAGGTGCCCAGTTCTCTCGTCCTAGCTGCGCAGTCGGAACCGATGGTCATCCGACTCCCAAGGTCCAGCCAAGAGACAAAACCCATCGTAGGGCCGATGGTTATCCGATTGCCAAAATCCAATCAAAAGTGACCGGAAGATGCGAGGCCCTTTGGGGAGCCGATGGTGATCCAATTGCCAAGATCCAGTCAAAAGCAATCGGAAGACACGAAGTCCTCTGTCGAGCCGATGGTTATCCGTCTTCCCAAGATGAGCCGGCAACCAAATGTTGATCCGAGACCCTCAGGCAAGCCAAAGCCACAAGCTGAACCATTGGTGGTCAAGTTGCCCAAGACAGCTCCCAACCTCCGGTCACACAGGGGGTAGCTGAAGAGGAGGCAGATCTCGCGAAGTATCTTATTACAAAGATGGATAGTCCCTCTCCTGATAATGTAATTCCTTTAGACAAAATTCCTTATTTCATCAATAAGAGGCTGCCGTTGAACTATCCTGAGCGTAATAAACTTAATCTGATGTATACCGCGAGACACGGTCGGGACATCAACCTGTACACACAGGTGACAACCGTCCATACTGCAAATCGACTTGCTCCCATTAAAGTTGCCTACTTCCTAGTCCCAGGCAGAAGAGAAGGGGATCACATAATCATCTTTGGCCGAAAAGAAGGTCCTCAACCCTTCATGCCTCAAGAGTTTGATATCGAACCTGATACTGGAAGATTACCGCTCTACCTGTATAGTCCTCAAGCCAAGTACTTCATGCAAAAGCAGGGCTACGACATGGAGGTTACCCCAGGTCTGAATTACGGCAACTGTCGGCGATCGCCTCTGCAGCTGTCAACTCCGTCTGGGAAATCTCAGGATTATTACGGCTAGTCCAAATGCGGCCTTGGTTATGTCACACCAGCAACAACGCCTATGAGCTCCAATGAGTAATACTAGTGGCATTCTTACTCGTCCGAATCACCTATATACGATTCCGATGACAGCATTGGAGATATATTCATGCAGACATTATCTGTCAACGTGGCATCCGCTAACATTGAAGAGGAAAACAAAGATCTACTCGAACCTCTTGAATTAGAGCCATAGGTCCAACAAGTGGATGCACAATAGGAGAAGCGCTTTTAACTACGTGACCCTCCTACTGAAGATGAGGTTATACAAGTTGACCTCGGTGATGAATCCTCTCCAAAGCCAATCTTCGTCAGTAAAAGCCTAACCAACGACGAGCGGGAGTCATTGTTGCAACTCGTCAGAGAATATATCGGCATTTTTGTCAGGAGCTATGAAGACATGCCTGGGCTAAACCCCGAGATCACACTTTATAAGCTCAATATTCATCCGGAAACAAAACTAGTCAAACAACAGCAACGGTGGTTCGTCCAGATATTATGAACTCCATCGAAGCGAAAGTAAACAAGCTTATAAATAGTGATTTCATCCGCAAGGAGCAGCACCCAGACTGGATAAATAATATAGTACTAGTCGTCAAAAAGAAGGAAAAGATTCGAATCTGCATCGACTTCCGGAATCTAAATGCGGCATGTCCTGAGGATGAATTCCCTTTTCCCATCACCGACATAATGATCGATGAAACGTGTGGCTTCGAGCGCATTTCCTTTATGGATGGCTATTCAGGATACAATCAAATCAAAATGTCTCTTGACGATGAGAAGCATACGTCATTCCGAACACCGATCGGTGTGTATTGTTACACAATTATGCCTTTTGGCCTGAAGAACGTCGGTGCTACATATCAACGAGCTATGAGCGTCATCTTCAGAGATCACTTACACAAGACGGTGGAATGTTACGTTGACGACATCGCCGTCAAAAGTCGCTCCAAGGATGATCACTTACACGACTTGAGGACAGTGTTCGACCTTATACGAGCGGACAATCTGAAGATGAATCCCACCAAGTCTTTCCTGGGTGTGTCCAGCGAGAAGTTCTTGGGCTTTGTCATTATTTCGTGGGGCATTCACATAGACCCCGATAAGACAAAGGCAATCCTGGAGATGAGTCCACCAAGGAACCTCCGTGAACTCCGCGGCCTTCAGGAAAGACTAGCCTAGATCGGGAGGTTCATATCTAACCTCTCAGGGCGATGTCAATCCTTCACACAACTCATGAAGAAAAGCGTCTCTTTCATATGGAATGAAGAATGTCAACGCACCTTTGATGATATTAATGAATACCTGTTGAATCCTCGGTTCTGGTAGCTCCAGTGACCGGACAGCCTTTTCTGCTCTATGTATGGGCGATGGAACACTCAATCGACGCCTTGCTAGCACAAAACAATGATGCGGGACACGAACAAGCCATCTATTATCTCAGCCTAATGATGGTGGAGACGGAGCATAGGTACACCGCCGTGGAGAAGGAATGCCTTGCCTTGGTGTTCTCCATTCAGAAAATACGATACTATGTGTCAGGCAGACCATCCATGTTGTCTCGCGAGTTACTCCCCTCCGGGTTCTCATGACCAAGCCAGGCGTACTCAGTTCTCGTCTAGCCACATGGGCGATACTGTTATCTCCCTATGACATGGTCTTCATTCCGTAGAAGGCTGTCAAAGGTCAAGCCTTGGCCAACTTTCTAGCAGTCCATCCAGGCTCAGAAACAGCCAGAATCTATGAAGAAATCCCAGACGAAGTTGTTAACTCAAACATAACTTCGCATGATAACGTTTGGCTAATGTTCTTTGATGGCACTTCAAGAACAGGGCCACAAGGTGATATCGTCACTGGAATCGGGGGTAGTATTGATTTCTCCCTCTGGGTTGGTAATCAATCGGGTATATTTGTAAGCCCCCTGAATTTAGGGCTTATTTTTTCAATTTTATACATCAATTAATTGCAATAGATATTATTATTTGTTTATTATTTGATTAAATGCTCTTTATCGTGACTTTGACTTCTGGAGCATCAGGGATGCCATTCTCTGGAAACTCTCTTCATTAGTGTGTACTAGACAAGATTACCTTCATGTTGATATATCATGTTCCATCCAAACTTGTTCCCTTATACTCTTTTTGCTTCACACAACTTCAGGTCAATTTAGACCATTTGATCGTTAATTAATTATTAATTGATTTTCCTACTTTTATCTTTGATCATCATATGCACGTTACCGTGACTTTTAATTTAGGAGCACAAGGCTAGTCATTTTCTTGAAACCAACTTCTCATGCATGATCTACTCGAGACGCCCTACACTCATAACCTTCGTGTCCCACTCAGACATACCATCTTGTACTTCATTTGCTTCGTACAACTTTTGGGTTAAATTAGGCCAATTAATTATCCCCCGTAGAATGTGACCTGGCTTCCAATTTAATTTTGGGACCCGACATCGATCCAACCTAGTCGACCCAAAATATGGACATAGCCTACACGAAGCCTACTACCTATATGACACTTGTGTCCCATTTATTTGAGTCCCCACAAGTTACTTATTTACCCATGATCATAAATACCTATTTAAATTCAATTATTGTACCATGTCCGATTTTGACCCGACCCGGCTCAACCAAACCCAGTCCAGGCTTCACGTTACCCTACCTCATAACATCCTCACTCTCTTTGCCCTTGAAAAATATTAAACAACTAGTCTATCTACTCAAAATATCCTATGTACAACCATTTGATTAAATAATTAGAGAATGATCTAATTCCCCATTTTAATCCTAGCCTTTGATCTACCCCAACACAATCCCAACCCTCTATTTCCCCTACACAAACTCACACACACACACACCCCAACCCCATGTGGCCGGCCCTAAATTCTAGGTAGAGAATCTCTTTTTCTCTCTCTACATTCACTCTATTTCTTAATCCCTATCTCTCATTCTTTTCATGCAACCACACACCATCCTCACCATTCAGCCGACCCGCTCTTCCTCTCCATGTTGGCCGAACAACACCACCTCCTCCCGAGCTCCTCTCTTTCATTCATGGCTGAGCACAGCCTCAGCCTACTCCCTCTCCTCCTTCTACTCTCCATCAACCATCATCATCACCATTAACACATTCAATACTACCACCATCACCATTCACTACCACCACCATCATCTACAATACCCCACCAACCCTAACCACCATAACCACACGCCATCGTCGTCGGCGAGCCCCCGCCGCTGCGTCGTCGCCGCTATGGCTGTACGTTGTGCAACCAACAACCAGCAGCAGCAGCCAACAACGCAAGCAGCAGCAGCGCATGGCAGCTATGCGAGCGTACTGGTAGCCGCACGTCGCCGCACCCGTCTGATGGAACTGGGGATTCCTAGGACCGTTTCTTTGGTGTGCGTATTGATCGATAGAAAGTTAAACAGATCTAATACGTGTTTTAACTCTTCATAGGCGAAAACTAGGGTTCACGAATTATACATGCGGCGGAAAGGAGACAAGTAATTCCTGGCAATCTCGAGCGGACGACCCCAAGATCTTTTGTACGTATTCCTTTCTCGAGTTGGACGTCGTGTGGGCGACGATCTCCCAACCTTTTCTTCTTCTTGGCAGCCCTCTCTTTCTCTCCTTACATGAATCACGAATTTAGAGAAAATTTCAGATTTCTGATCAGTAAATTGGCGGCCAGAGAATAGAGAATATATATAGGCTACGGCAGGGACCATGAGGAGAAATTAGGGTTAGGCCTCCTAACGGATCTGGATATCCTGTGTTCAGCCCGAACACACAATCCAGGCCCATTAACAATAGCTCGGTCGACTAATTAGCTATTGTTGTACTACCTCCCTAATCCCAAATTATGTTTGTGGGCTCCTTTTATTATATGCTCGTTTGGCTCCCCATGTTAAGATATCGTATGTCCGTCGATCAAATTAAGTTACTGACAACTATATTGATTCAACATCTTTTATCCTTAAGTAGTACCGCTCAACTTTATTTGTCATGTCGGATATAATCCACCTGTAGGGTTTACATGACAATCCTTATGAGCTCCTTAAGGGAACATCATCAACCCGATGTATCAGGACATGGATTCGATTTATAATCAACAGCCCATCATACATACAATGTTATTATCCAATTCATAGAGGTTGTTGATCCATAATGAATCTCACTCTTTTATGAGTCAAAGTAATATACACTGCATATACATATTCGTTATAATATCCGGATTAAGAGCACAAGTATCCATAATAACAGAGGTATTTGTTCTCTTATGTAGTCGGTACAGAGAGAACAACCTCAAGTGGTCCCGTTCAATACACACAAAGTATACTAGTATAAACCTATAGTCAAGATAGACTAATACCAGATTACACTACAACCTTTCCAATAGATTATCCAAGTCCATCTAGGTTGTGAACTATTTATACACTCCATAGGGAACCGATAATATGATCTTCTGTGTGACACCACACACCATATTATCTACAATATAGAATATCAGACATTTGCATTAATACTTTCAACAAATACAATATGCAAATATTTGCCCATATGATTCTCATTCAAAATTTAAGGAAATAAGGTTACTACAAAAGTGATGCTTTTAGTATATAACCCTAACACCGTCGCCGTCGCCGGTGAGCCCCCTAGCCTGGCAAACTCCGGGCGCACCTTCCCGTGGCGACAGCCGTCCTCTGGGATGTGCCGTCAAGGCGATTCATGCGTTTTGCACGAAATTCCATCGAGCCGCGCGCGAACGAGATCCAGAAATGGTGCTTCGTCGCAGCGACTTCATGCACATATTTTAGGAAATCCGACTGTTGGATCGGCAAACTCTTTGCTCCGTCACAATCTCAGTATATCCCTCTTCACTCCCCTCAAGTTTCGTCCGTTAATTTTATTGTTTGATACATCAAAACCGGCCACCAAGTTGACGCTTTAAATTGTGTTATTTTTGGACAGTTTTGTGGAGCCAACTTCGTCGGTTCGTATCTCCTCCATCGCAGCTCCGTCTAGCATGCCACTAGTTCCTATGCACAGTTGGTATAACCCTCTTCCTACCCCTCCAGTTTTGTTTTATTGTGAGCACGTTTGATTGGTTGAATTTGACCCCAAAGTTGGCCGTCCGAATTCGTAATTTCCAACTTGTAAAATTCTATTTTTGAACCCGGGACTTCGGATTCAATTTCTGACACCACCAATAGACTCGTGGTGTCGTTCTGGCACGTTTTCATATAAAGTTTGTTAGATTTGTAGGACATGGGCCCTGGCGCATATTTTGGTACAAAGCGGGCCCCACAATCCGAGTCAACGGGATTTTTTGATGCCGGTCATCGAAATCCAATTCTGGATATACCGTTGAGTTCGTATCGTCATTTTGGACTCGTTGACATATAATTTGCTAGGTTTTAGTGGACATTGGTTCCGACATGTATTTCAGTGCAAGTCGGATACTAATATCCGGATCAACGGGTCATTTTGAGATCGGCTCATCGGAATCCAATTCTGGATATACCTGTCACGACCCGCACCCTAGAGTAAGGGCACGAGACGTGGGTACGTCCAGCCTACGCCACAGTGTCGGTGGTAGAACGCTATCCTAGGTCTCAATGCATCTAACAGTATAAGGCTAAGCAGTTTATACTCCCCGAATGGGGGTGACATAGCAGAATATAAACTCAATCACAACTAAGGAAGAAGAAGCACAATATGATATAGAACTCAAATGAAATACAGATGATCAGAAGAGTCTAAGTGTGTAAGATAACAACTTAGCAACATCCAGAAATACAAAATCTCAACTACATAGTATGAAAGAATATATACAATCCAGATCTCAATGACAGAAATAAAGCCTAACTAAACTAGTCTAGACAGTAGGGGTAATGTCATCAGCTAGAGTTGGGTCCTCCTGAGAGTCCAGCTCACAAGTGTCGTCTAGGGCTATCCCATAGAAGGTATCCACACAGGCCTCCTCTCCGTCCTCTGTAATATTTTTTAACAGGTCCAGTCAGGACAGAGCGAGCACAATACATCTCAACAGTTCATAGCAGGTTAGAAAATATAATCATGCAGTAAAGTAAGATACAGGAAACTGAAGAAAGTACAGAAGGTAAACAAAGAGAGAACTGTAATAGAAATATCTACTATAATTAGAGAACTAACAGTGGCTAGTGAGTCAGAGTACAATATAAACATGTGAATGGCATAGGAGATTCTGATGAGACACTACGGAGGTGATCAGATGAGATACTACTTGGATATTATTCACATGTCTACTTCTACTCCCCCGTACCCCCAATCAATACACAAGGATCCAGCCAGGTTATGTTATGATCCATGCAATAGCCCATAAGGGGTGATACATGGTAGGCCCAAAAATAGGTGATTCTAGGAATGCCCATAAATAGGTAATTCAAGGAAGACTCTGTGATCATGAGAGTACATATCACAAGTGATCAATGAACCATGAAGCATAGTGATACACAATGTAAGTGAAACGCACAGAACATGTAGTATCCGAAGCTCCCTGAGGGGATAACATCTTAAGAAGGGATCCATATAGTACTAATCCGTGTGACCAATGTGACAGTATCAAGTAAAGTAATTTAAAGCAGGAGAATAATTCTAAACAGGATATGAAATGATCAGAGAATGTACTCGCCTGTATCCTGAGTTTCTGAAGAATATCTACTGTCCGAGGAGTGGTGTCTGTCTCCTATAGAACAGTACAAGTCACCATAAGTCTAAAATGATATAACAGACTGCTACAATGCATCTATATAAAGTTTTGGGTCAAACAGGACTAAAGTCAACTCTTGGTCAACTCTAGTCAACTAGACTTGTCAAACTAGGTCAACTAGGTCAAATCCTAGCCCAAACAAGTCTAACAAGTCTTACTAGGCCTAACCAAGCCTAGGCTAGCACTCACACAATCACAAGACAATATCAACCACAACAATGCATAATATAAAATAGATAATATATATAAATACATACCTTCATACATACATGCATATCCACATTACATACATATTTATATATATAGGCATATGTTACATCATGCATATTTACATAGATATATACATTCATGCACATTTACATACATACTTTTATACATTATATATGTTAACATTCATTACAATGCATTATATTTTACTTATACCTTTGATTGATTCATTCATTCATATATGACATTCATTCATGCATTTATACATTCATTCATATCCCATATGCATGCATATTCCAGTTCAGGCATTATATCCATTCACATATCATTAAGTTGCATACATATACTTATTTTATTGCATACATGTCATTCATGCATATTGCATACTTACATGCATATATACATTATATACATTGTATACAACATGTGAAAATAGAAGAGGGAAAAAGGGGGGAAAAACTGAAAAGGAAAGGGAAGGGAAGGAAAATATAAGAAAAAGGAAAAACAGTGGACATATACATGTTTGCATCATATATTCTACATTACCATACATGCTATCATTGTATATTGCATTATATTATTTATATATTATGCATTCATATCTATCATTACATGTATACCTTGCATTCATATCTAGCATTCATTATATACTTTCATGCATACATTGTATATCATTCTTTCATTCATGCATTTATGCATTACTTACATACATTATATATATTGCATTCCTACATGCTTGCATTCAATCATATATATACATTAATGTAAAGAGGATATATATCATATATATATCATTTCATTCATCTAACATATCATGTATTACATACTCTATATTCATTTAAAATCCATACTACATAGGCTCATAGGTTACACAAAATGCATATATCGTATATTCATTCTTCTACTTAAAACCAATACTTTACCAATTGGGCCTCTACTAAATTCTAGGATTAAAGTATGTTGTAGCCCTTCGTGTTAGCTTTTCGAAACTTTAAATGGATCGTATTTTCGTGTCCGGAAGCTCCCGAAATCGCGAAAATACCGAAACACGTTCGTCTTTCGTACAGCTGACACTCAAATAATTCTACAGGAAGTTACAGAAAGAATTTAGCTTATTAAAATATATATTTAGAAAACTAACTTCGATACGGTTCTTTTAAAAAAGCGGGAGATAAATCGGAGTTCTAAGCTAAAAGTTATGGCATTTCTAAGTTACTTTGGTTAATAAAAATGTGGATGAATATTATGACGAATTTGAGTTGTTTTGGACAAAAGGACACATATAAGCCAAGATACTTGGATACAAACATAGGTATCCAAATGTAACTCATTCTAACCATTCTAACTAAGATCAATCCACTCTCTAACCATTCTAAAACTGAATTTAAATATCTATTTAAACTATTAGCATACATACATACACATGGGTGTCCTAATTTGGGATCTATCAAGTAGGACACAAGCCACATATCTAAAATCCTCAAGAGAGCTCCAAATGGCCTCAAATTTGAATCTAAATGGGACACATGCATGAGGATGGATCCTACGGATTCAAAACTAATTTATATGCAAAGAAAATCGATTTAGAGGATGGGTTTTACCTATTGGGAGTGGAATCCCAATGAAATCCTTTAGGACACGGCTCCGATACGAAAATCCCTCAAAGTGGATACTCCTCCTTGCACTCCTCTTCCAATCCTTGGTAGCACCCTTCCCTTGGAGAATGGGAATGATTGAGGGAAGGTTTGGTGAAGGAATGATTTGATTTGGAGATCAAATCAATGGGAAGGCTCTCTAAAATTGGGGAAGAACAAAAGAAAAATAAAAGAGGCAAGATTGTAATGAATGAAATGAATCATTCTCCCCTAAAGGTGGCTGTTATAAAGAGTCCATTAGGGCTAATGAGAAATGTCCTAATTGCCCCTCTCTAGTCTCATAAGGTTAAGTCTAGACTAGGTTCAAGTTTGGGGTCAAAATGATCTAGTTTTGAGTCTCTAACTTAACCATTCTAACATGATAAAAATTAGTTTAATTAACTAACTTAATGTTGGGTCTTGTGAGCCATGCTTAACTTAATATTGGATCCCATCTAGAGTTTAAGCTAGCCGGGTCACAATACAAGTCGGAACGAGACGAAACTCAAATTCGACTAAACAAATCCAATAAAAACAATATTAAAAATATAAAATTTTCCCAAAATATTAAAATATGAAAAATGATCAAAATCATAATACATCAATTTAAATATTATTAAAATAATATAAAATTTACCAATTAATCAAAATTCTAAATAATTCAAAAGTCACAAAATGACCAAAATACCCTTAGCCTAAAAAGTTGTAAATAGTCATTCTAATCACATTGTTAGGTCCCCATGGTCATGGTTAGTCTCTAGGCTCAACAGTTCTAGAGTTCACTAGCTAACACATCAAAATTATAATTCACCAATTTTAAATAGCATTAAATTAATTAAAAATTCCTATAAATCATAAATCATATTATTAAATAATAAATTTTTACAAAAGTTTAAAATTACCCTCATTTTAGAAAAGTGGATATTACAAGTCTACCCTACTTAGAAAATTTTGTCCTCAAAATTAAGATGGTCGTACTTTTTCTAGAGTCGCGTCCCCAACAATCAAAGTCTCAGAACGTACCTAAATCATACAATTTAAAAGAATGGCATAGAAGGTCATGGCATACGGTGGTAGTGAAAGTCTCATCTAGGTATACTAGTCATGCTAAACCAAAACGGTCATAGGGTATCAAAACATACAAGCAGTCAGGGGTGTTAAACTGGAAAGATACAGAAATAACAAATCAACAAAACTGTAAGGCAGTCTACCATCCTATATGAAAACTGGAACTTATCAGAAAATAAAATAAGATAACTACCAATTATCTATAAAGGGGTACTATTCAAAGAAAAATCAAAATCAAAAGTTAATGAATGAAAGTCAATTGCATTGAAATCCAATCACAATATATATATATATATATATATATATATATATATATATATATATATATATATATATATATTATATATATATATATATATATATATATATATATATATATATATATATATAGATCGTTAGAGAGGGAAAAGCTAGCATTATGTAAAGGTTATGTGGTTAGTGTGTGTATGGATATATGTGGACATGTTCATAGGGTTAGATAGTAGACGTGTGTGTGTGTGTGAAATATACATGAAAGTGTATAGGAGGATTTGGATTTCAAAACAATAGCTATCAAGTTACACTACTCATGGCATATTGGTTAAACAATCTACAATGCACAACCTATTTACTCATAACATGCATGGCTAACCATATATATACATATATCTATATGTATAGAGAGGTAGAGATTTAGTTATGTATTTATATACATTATAACATGTATACATAAACTATATATATATATATACCTATATAGATATATGAACATAATATAGAGATGAAGGGTTAGGTTTACATGGCAGTTGTGAACATTAGTGTACATTAGTGTAGAGTGTCAAGAGTACAGGGGTTATAACTTAAAATAAAGGGTTCAATCATTCAGTTCAGTTTAACATTACATATTAAATCTGAATTTAAACTAAACATTTAAAATCAATGTGAAAAATGTTAACATGTATTCAGTTTTAGGGTTTTGGAGAAATTCGAACATCAAACCAACCCAATGTTTATCACAACCTAACATGTAAAAATATGAAACATAACATTATATCCCTACATACAACAATGTATATAACTCAAAATATTACATTTAAAAACAACAATTTGAACTAATATTTAAAATCCCGTATTAAGGGTTAATATGCACACAGTCTCAGATTTGACAAGTTCAAACACAAAACTCAACCAATTTCTTTAGGAATTGAAACCTTGTGTATAATATACATGTACAGTGATGTAAAAAAAAACTAATAACATAAAATTTATATTTAAATTACGAATTTAAACTGGAAAAGCATAGAACCAGTCTCTGATACTGTACTGTATCAGATTATTGGGGTTTTGAGAATTTAAACATCAACAACATATTAATATGCATTTAGATGGGTTGATAATCAAAGTGTAGCATGCATACGTGTCAGACAAAGTGTCTGTGTCCACTATATATATTCTCATGTCCCAATATAAAAATTAAATTCTATATCAAGACCAACATTTAGATTCCTACCAAGATTACAAAGCAGGTGATTGATGTAATCAAGACAGTTTTATTATTATTATTATTATTTAATACAAGAATAATAGCAAGAAGGAAATAACGATAAAATCTGTTCTGCTTATCTGTTTAAAAGAAGGAACCATTTTGAAACCAGAGCTATAATATCAAATCCAAGATAAGGTCTAGCAAAATTATCGATTCATTATTTTAAGAAGAGATTCATAGTAAGAAGTTACACAAAGGTTTATAATACAGCTAAAGCTACTCCTACTCCTAAGTTAAATAATGAGAAACAAAACAAACAAAACAATTTTTTTGAAAGGCTGAACAAAAGTAGAGAAAACTTGTTCAAGAGCATTTAAGGTACAATCTGATAATCATATGCGTCTATCCAAATCATGGTGCTCCAAATTCTCGTCATACTAGTAAACAAGGCTACGATAATCACAGAGTCCTTGACTAAGGTACATATCTCTAGGCTTATGGTATTTAAAATTTCCGTATTGCCGCATGCGACGGCAAAAACCTTAAATTCCTACACCCGAGAAATACGTCCAAAATCTGACTATATGTCCTCACTATGCCAGCTAACACGACTATAAAGATTCTAGATCCTACAACTGAGGTGACCTAGCCCATATGATTTTCTTAGAAGAAAAAAACAAAAATAACAAAAGAGCAATATGACAAAATTAATCAATCAGCAAGGAACAGATGGAATCGGATTTCAAGGTAGTTATAAAAGATAATTGTGGGAATAGAATCAAGAAGAACGGAACTTACAGCAAGATCTCCAATGGTCTGTGCATCCTCGACTATCCTGACGATAGCTCGCCCTGCTGGTTTCCCCTGGTCTGCTGCTGATGCTGCATGAATCGCTGCTGCTAAAAAAAATCGGGAATGACGGGAAAAAGTCTCTGTACAGACAGAGGTGCACCTCCAATGTAGCAGAAACGCCAACCTGAGTCGGCACAACATGAGCTACGGTCTCGAGGCCCTGATGAACAGGACGAGAGGTGGCCAGCCTTTCGATAGTATTCTCCGGACCGGAGCGATGAGATCGTGTCTTCATAACCATCATGAAGACAGATCAAAACAAGAAGAAATTTCTGAGAATGAAGCAAAAATTCAAAGGGGGACAGTTTATATTCAAGGAAAGTCGATAAGCAACAATTTAGATAAAGGAATATGATTAAGAGTTTTCCTAGTATGATTGAGTACCCTCAAAAATATCCTAATCCTACTGCAGGCTGTAGTGATACTCTGGTTCGAATACCACTACACTTCTAATCTCGACCTGCATGGGCCACCACTAAAAATGTGTCACGACCCGCACCCTAGAGTAAGGACACAAGACGTGGGTACGTCCAGCCTAAGCCGCAGTGTCTGCGGTAGAACGATGTCCTAGGTCTCAATGCATCTAACAGTATAAGGCTAAGCAGTTTATACTCCCCGAATGGGGGTGACATAGCAGAATGTAAACTCAATCACAACTAAGGAAGAAGAAGCACGATATGATATAGAACTCAAATAAAATACAGATGATCAGAAGAGTCTAAGTGTCTAAGATAAAAACTCAGCAACATCCAGAAATACAAAATCTCATCTACAGAGTATGAAAGAATATATACAATCCAGATCTCAATGACAGAAATAAAGCATAACTTAACTAGTCTAGGCAGTAGGGGTAATGTCATCAGCTAGAGCTGGGTCCTCCTGAGAGTCCAGCTCACAAGTGTCGTCTAGGGCTATCCCATAGAAGGTATCCACACTGGCCTTCTCTCCGTCCTCTGTAATATTTTTCAACAGGTCCAGTCAGGACAGAGCGAGCATAATACATCTCAACAGTTCATAGCAGGTTAGAAAATATAATCATGCAGTAAAGTAAGATACAAAAAACTGAAGAAACTATAGAAGGTAAACAGAGAGAGAACTGTAATAGAAATATCTACTATAACTAGAGAACTAACAGTGGCTAGTGAGTCAGAGTACAATATAAACATGTGAATGGCATAGGAGATTCTGATGAGACACTACGGAGGTGATCAGATGAGATACTACTTAGATATTATTCGCATGTCTACTTCTACTCCCCCGTACCCCCAATCAATACACAAGGATCCAGCCAGGTTATGTTATGATCCATGAAATAGCCCACAAGGGGTGATACATGGTAGGCCCAAAATGGGTAATTCTAGGAATGTCCATAAATGGGTGATTCAAGGAAGACTCTGTGATCATGAGAGTACATGTCACAAGTGATCAATGAACCATGAAGCATAGTGATACACAATATAAGTGAAACGCACGAAATATATAGTATCCGATGCTCTCTGAGGGGATAACATCTCAAGAAGGGATCCATATAGTACTAATCCGTGTGACCAACGTAACAGTATCATGTAAAGTAATTTAAAGCAGGAGAATAATTCTAAACAGGATATGAAATAATCAGAGAATGTACTCGCCTGTATCCTGAGTATCTGAAGAATATCTACTGTCCGAGGAGTGGTGTCTGTCTCCTATAGAACAGTACAAGTCACCATAAGTCTAAAATGATATAACAGACTGCTACAATGCATCTACATGAAGTTTGGGGTCAAACAGGACTAAAGTCAACTCTTGGTCAACTCTAGTCAACTAGACTAGTCAAACTAGGTCAACTAGGTCAAGTCCTAGCCCAAACAAGTCTAACAAGTCATACTAGGCCTAACCAAGCCTAGGCTAGCACTCACACAATCACAAGACAATGTGAACCACAAAAATGCATAATATAAAATAGATAATATATATAAATACATACCTTCATTCATACATGCATATCCATATTACATACATATTATATATATAGGCATATGTTACATCATGCATATTTATATAGTTACATAGATATATACATTCATGCACATTTACATACATACTTTTATACATTATATATGTTAACATTCATTACAATGCATTATATTTAACTTATACCTTTGATTCATTGATTCATTCATATATGACATTCATTCATGCATTTATACATTCATTCATATCCCATATGCATGCATATTTCAGTTAGGCATTATATCCATTCACATATCATTAAGTTGCATACATATACTTATTTTTATTACATACATGTCATTCATGCATATTACATACTTACATGCATCTATACATTATATACATTATATACAACATGTAAAAATAGAAGAGGAAAAAAGGAGGGAAAACTGAAAAGGAAAGGGAAGGGAAGGAAAATGTAAGAAAAAGAGAAAACAGTGGACATATACATGCTTGCATCATATATTCAACATTACCATACATGCTATCATTGTATATTATATTATATTATTTATATATTATGCATTCATATCTATCATTACATGTATACCTTGCATTCATATCTAGCATTCATTATATACTTTCATTCATACATTGTATATCATTCTTTCATTCATGCATTTATGCATTGCTTACATACATTATATACATTGCATTCCTACATGCTTGCATTCAACCATATATATACATTAATGTAAAGAGGATATATATATCATATATATATTATTTCATTCATCTAACATATCATGTATTACATACTCTATATTCATTTAATATCCATACTACATAGGCTCATAGGTTACACAAAATACATATATCGTATATTCACTCTTCTACTTAAAACCAATAATGTACCAATTGGGCCTCTACTAAATTCTAGGATTAAAGTATGTTGTAGCCCTTCGTGTTAGCTTTCCGAAACTTTAAACGGATCGCATTTTCGTGTCCGGAAGCTCCCGAAATCGCAAAAATATCGAAACACGTTCATCTTTCGTACAGCTGACACTCAAATAATTCTACAAAAACTTACAAAAATAATTTAGCTTATTAAAATATATATTTGGAAAACTAACTTCGATACGGTTCTTTTAAAAAAATGGGAGATAAATCGGAGTTCTAAGCTAAAAGTTATGATATTTCTAAGTTACTTTGGTTAATAAAAACGTGGATGAATATTATGACGAATTTGAGTTATTTTGGACAAAATGACACATATAGGCCAAGATACTTGGATACAAACATAGGTATCCAAATGAAACTCATTCTAACCATCCTAACTAAGATCAATCCACTCTCTAACCATTCTAAAACTGAATTTAAATATCTATTTGAACTATTATCACACATACATACACATGGGGTGTCCTAATTTGGGATCTATCAAGTAGGACACAAGACACATATCTAAAATCCTTAAGAGAGCTCCAAATGGCCTCAAATTTGAATCTAAATGAGACACATGCATGAAGATGAATCCTACGAATTCAAAACTAATTTATATGCAAAGAAAATCGATTTAAGGATGGGTTTTACCTATTGGGAGTGGAATCCCAATGAAATCCTTTAGGACACGGCTCCGATACGAAAATCCCTCAAAGTAGACACTCCTTCTTGCACTGCTCTTCCAATCCTTGGTAGCACCCTTCCCTTGGAGAATGGGAATGATTGAGGGAAGGTTTCGTAAAGGAATGATTTGATTTGGAGATCAAATCACTGGAAAGGCTCTCTAAAATTGGGAAAGAACAAAAGGAAAATAAAAGAGGCAAGATTGTAATGAATAAAATGAATCATTCTCTCCTAAAGGTGGCTGTCATAAAGAGTCCATTAGGGCTAATGGGAAATGTCCCTCTCTAGTCTCATATGGTTAAGTCTAGACTAGGTTCAAGTTTGGGGTCAAAATGATCTAGTTTCGAGTCTCTAACTTAACCATTCTAACATGATAAAAATTAGTTTAATTAACTAACTTAATGTTGGGTCTCGTGAGCCATGCTTAACTTAATATTGGGTCTCATCTTGAGTTTAAACTACCTGGGTCACCATACAAGTCGGAACGAGACGAAACTCAAACCCGACTAAACAAATCCAATAAAAACAATATTAAAAATATAAAATTTTCCCAAAATATTAAAATATGAAAAATGAACAAAATCATAATACATCAATTTAAATATTATTAAAATAATCTAAAATTCACCAATTAATCAAAATCCTAAATAATATAAAAGTCACAAAATGACCAAAATACCCTTAGCCTAAAAAGTTGTAAATAGTTATTCTAATCACATGGTTAGGTCCCCATGGTCATGGTTAGTCTCTAGGCTCAACAGTTCTAGAGTTCACTAGCTAACACATCAAAATTATAATTTACCAATTTTAAATAGTATTAAATTTATTAAAAATTCCCATAAATCATAAATCATATTATTAAATAATAAACTTTTACAAAAGTTCAAAATTATCCTCATTTTAGAAAAGTGGGTGTTACAATACCGTTGAGTTCGTATCGTCATTCTGGACTCGTTGACATATAATTTGCTGAGTTTTGAGGACATTGGCTCCGATACGCTTTTTCGTGCAAATCGAAATTTTAATGTCCTGGTCAATGACCAATTTGAGATCGAGTCAACGGAATCAAATTCTGGATATACCGATGGGTTCGTATCGTTATTCTGAATTCTTGGACATATAATTTGTTAGGTTTGGTAGACTAGTATTCTTGCACGTTTTTCGGTGCAAAGCGTGTCCGCCACGGACACCGTTTTGACCTGAAATTAGCTTTTTGCCCCTGTTTCCAAATTGGACTTATGGATAGGCTATCCTAGCTGATTTGACCATTCTGTTGGTGATGTTTTTTTCATCATCCGACAATATTTGTAGATATTTTCTCTGTGTATTACCTTTTATTATAATTAGCTCTTATTAAGTTCGTATTTCGGAATTAGTACAACGAAACTGAGATCAGTCGATTCCAGTGATCTCATATCGCTGAAATTGGCAAGATGATCATGTGGATCACTGTGATAAGATTATTAACCTTACAATTGATTATCTCATCTTGATTTGCGTATCGTAGGTTTTGATGTACGAATAACGAGGTATAACTTGATATTTTAATTCTTAAATTAGAGTTGATCCTGTTTGACCAAGATATATGGTATCTCGGTAGATAAATATTAAGAATAGTATGCTTAGGCTAGTTTTGACCTCGGTTGACTAAGTTTGACTGTTTTGACCAAAAGTCAACTATCAGTCGACACTTGGCCTAGAAATGTCTAGAACTTGGCCAGAGTTGACCAGTTGACCAAAAGTCAACTGTTAGTGAACATTAGCCTAGTTAGACCTAGAGTTGACCAGTTGATCAAAAGTCAATTGTAAGTCAACCTTTGACCCAGTTTGACCTAGTTTGACTTGGTTTGACTTCCTGTGACCTAGTTTGACCTAGTGTGACTCAGTGTGACCTAGTTTGACTTAGTTGGACTGAGATTTGACCTAGATTACATAGCTTATACTATATAATCCTGCCTAATACTGTTGAACCCTAATTAGCCTATATATATCTTATCTTTAGGTTTGTGGCATCACTTTGAGCATCGACCCCATTTGACAGCTCAGGACCGCAGGCGAGTACATTCACTGATAGTTTTTATTGTCTTGATATCTGCTATATCTGATTTAGTTGTAGTATCTTACTTGATTTCCAGACATGATAGTTCACGGACTAGTATATGTTGGATCATAACATGAGATATTGTTCCTAGATTTTCTCGGTATATTGGTATATTTTCTGTCTTGTTCCCTGTACTTGTATAGACACCGATTCCTAAGGGAACTTGCTACCCTCTTTTGGAATTCCGTGTCATGACGTGTCATATCTGGATCCTTTATACTATTCGGGGATAGGGAGTTATTAGGGGTTGTGTGATCAAAATCCCTACTTGTTCTTCATACTTGTACTTGTTACTTGTTTATAGTTATAGCCTCGCTCACGATGGGTAAAGCCTGACCCCACTTGTTCATAGCTTTCCATGGTGGCCGGCCTGATCCTACTCCGTTGTATACTTGTTCATAGTCGATCAGATGGTAAGCCTGATCATATTTTCCAAGCCGATCACATAACGTACTAATAATTCAAGGCATATTTTATATTTATTTATTATAGAAGGCTAAGTTTTGTTCAGGAGAAGGGTTACAACCCCGGTCCTTGTTTGGTTTACGGGTTGTAACTTAGTTTCCGAATAGTTTCCAAGTCATCTTATAAATTGTCGTCCTATTCAGTACTCACATCCTGTTATATAATTTCTGTTGATTTTGTCCTGTATTTCACATATTCTATATGCTCTTATGCTATACCTTGATTGGAGGCTAAGTTCTGTCTGGGAGAAGGGTTACAACCCCGATCCTTGTTTGGTTTAAGGATTGTAACTTAGTTTCCGAATAGTTTCCAAGTCATCCTACATCTTTATCTTGTATTTTATTATAATTATCTCTTATAGAATTTATCAATTCATATGGAACTGTTGTTAGTTTTTGTACTTGCTCATTTTCCTGACAGAATAACCGTTGATGTTTACAGAGTACATATTAGCTGATTGCTCTACCTTTTACGGATATGGCCAGAATAGAGTTTGATAAGACATTACCCCTGGATCTCCAGCAGGATCCATTAGCAGTGGATGAGTCACCATTAGTTTAGATTAGACATTTTCAGTTGTATTTATTCTCTGGATTACTGTATTTAAGATTTGAGATATTTCTGGATTTGTGTTATCTTAGAGACTTAGAACTCTATCTAGTTGTATCTCTGTGGTTTCATTTCATTTCATATCTATCTATCTATCTATCTTTTTATGGTATTCTACCTTAGATGTGATTGAGATTGTATTTGCTATGTCACCTCCATTCGGAGTGTATATACTGTACAGGTACCTTATATATTATGATTGACCTAGGACAGCGTTCTACCGCCGACACTACGGCGTAGGCTGGACGTAACCACGTACTCATGCCCCTAATCAGGGTGCAGGTCGTGACACATTTTTGTGGTGGCCCATACAGGTCAGAGACACAACTAGTACGATTTCGTAGTGGTACTTGACTTAGAGCGCTGCTACGAGCCTGCTATTAGGATATAGGTTCTAGGTTATGATAGGAGTTGGTCAATCACAGTTAGAAACTCTTGATAGATTCCAGGGATAACCCCTGAGAATCTTATTTCGAAAACTCTTGAATCTGTTCCCGCTTGCCTCCATTTACTCTTTCTTGATTTGTTATTGATTTTGATTCCTGATGTTCATTGTTGACTTTGATCTTGCATCGAGATAAAGTTTGTGGATTGAATTAAGGTATATCCTGATAAGGTAAATGTCTGCTTTATTGATGGAGTTTAGAATTTATCGCAGCTATACAAGCTAGCATGACAAGGACATAGAGCCTAATTTTAGATATGCTTATCCTAGTTATGGAATTTGGATTTTCTTGCAGCCATACCGGTTGGCGTGGTAAGAATTCCAGATGACATGATTTTAGGATGTATACCTTAGTTATGGACTCTATCGTTTATTGCAGCTATGCTTACTGGTGTGGCAAAAATTCTGTCAACATAATTTCAGGAAGACGTATATGGTTATCATATTATGTCTTAAATCGGATCACTTTGTTATGATCGGATGAGCAAGAACGTATTCTTATCATCATTCTTCCCCGTCTTGGTTAACTCTGTCTATCTACAGCCACGATTAGGATTTTCCTAACATGATTGTTTGTGTTCCAACTTTTTATGATTTGACTAAACTCTTCTTTGCTAACCTCTTGGGTAATTCTTCTTGTCCTTCCCGATAATTGTTGAAAGTGTCTCATGGATTGATTCAGTAAAGGTTCGAAAAGTATATTTATCCTTGTATTACGGAATCGGGAGTTTGCATCCAGAGGAATACTGGCGAGGTATGACTTCGGATAACAGTATCATGGTTAAATATGTTTCTCGAATTCTACTTGGACCACTCCCTAAGCCTTTTGACTAACATATTCTCCTCTATTTTACAAAAATTGTTTGGAAATATTTTACGGATTTGGCCAAGTTAAGTTCAGTAACCTATATTATCTGGCATGGCAGCTGTGCACTGCAGCCATCCATTGTATTATGGAACAAGGAAGTTAATCGCAGCCAGATGTACATTAGCACGATAGTAACTTCATGTGACATAATTATGGAGGTATATGGTTCTTGAGTTTTACTTCGACTACGTCCTATGCATCTTGTTTGGCCTCGTACTATTCTTGAAAATATTTCGACAATCTTTCATGTCTTGCTTGACCTTTACCTTGTCTGAATATTGATATGGATTACTAGACCCAGTCTTAGGCCCTTGTTACCTCCTATTTTTGATGATTGGATAGCCAGACCTTGTTAACAGACTATGTAGTGTAACTATAATATGTTAATGTGTGATTGTGATGAGTATAGTTTTTAGGAATTTATTGGGTTAAGCTTATAGGAAAGATATGAGTGACTGACTATAGTGGACTTAGAAACCATTAAGAATGATTAGTTTGATATTATAGATTGATTTTAAGGTATGTTGGATGGAGTAAAGAATATTATATTGTTGTGACTATGGATTTAGGACTAAAATCTTGTGCTTAGGTTCGATGTCGTAGTTTATGATAGAAGGACCTTGTTGAACCTGAACCAAAATACCTGTAGAGAGAAACAACATAGATGATCACAAGGGTAGCACGGTTGGTACTGTAGCCATAGCAGTTGTATGTTTTAGCTTGACCAATTAGATAATTTTTAATTTCGATGACGAAATTTTTATAATGTGGGTAGGATGTAAGCCCCCTGAATTTAGGGATTAATTTTTTCAATTTTATAAATCAATTAATTACAATAGATATTATTATTTGTTTATTATTTGATTAAATGCTCTTTACCGTGACTTTGACTTCTGGAGCGTCAGGGATGCCAATCTCTGGAAACTCTCTTCATTAGTGTATACTAGACAAGATTACCTTCCTGTTGATATATCATGTCCCATCCAAACTTGTTCCCTTATACTCTTTTTGCTTCACACAACTTCGGGTCAATTTAGACCATTTGATCATTAATTAATTATTAATTGATTTTCCCACTTTTATCTTTGATCATCATATGCACGTTATCGTGACTTTTAATTTAGGAGCACAAGGCTAGTCATTTTCTTGAAACCAAGTTCTTATACATGATCTACTCGAGACGCCCTACACCCATGACCTTCGTGTCCCACTCAGACACACCATCTTGTGCTTCATTTGCTTTGCACAACTTTTGGGTTAATTTAGGCCAATTAATTATCCACCGTAGAATGTGACATGGCTTCCAATTTAATTTTGGGACCCAACATCGATCCAACCTAGTCGACCCAAAATATGGACATGGCCCACACGAAGCCTACTATCTACATGACACTTGTGTCCCATTTATTTGAGTCCCCATATGTTACTTATTTACCCATGATCATAAATACCTATTTAAATTTAATTATTGTACCATATCCAATTTTGACCCGACCCGGCTCAACCAAACCCAGTCCAAGCTTCATGTTACCCTCCCACATGACACCCGCACTCTCTTTGCCCTTGAAAAATATTAAACACCTAGTCTACCTACTCAAAATATCCTATGTACAACCATTTGATTAAATAATTAGAGAATGATCTAATTCCCCATGTTAATCCTAGCCTTTGATCTACCACAACACAATCCCAACCCTCCATTTTCCTTACACAAACTCACACACCCCCCCAACCTCATGTGGCCGGCCCTAAATTCTAGGTAGAGAATATCTCTTTCTGTCTCTACATTCACTCTCTTTCTTAATCCCTCTCTCTCTTTCTTTTCATGCAACCACACACCATCCCCACCATTCAGCCGACCCCCTCTTCCTCCCCATGTTGGCCGAATAACACCATCTCCTCCCGAGCTCCTCCCCTTTATTCATGGCCGAGCACAGCCTCTAGCCTCCTCCCTCTCCTCCTCCAACTCTCCATCAACCATCATCATCACCATTAACACATTCACTACCACCACCATCACCATTTACTACCACCACCATCATCTACAACACCCCACCAACCCGAACCACCACAACCACACGCCACCATCGTCGGCGAGCCCCTGCCGCTGTGCCACCGCCGCTATGGCAGCAAGCTGTGCAACCAACGGCCAGCAGCAGCAGCCAACAACGTGAGCTGCAGCAGTGCATGGCAGCCGTGCGCGCGCACCGGCAGCCTCGTGCCGCCGCGGTCGTCGTCGTCGCCGGTGAGCCCCCTTGCCGGGCGAACTCCGGGCGCACCTTCCCATAGCGGCCACCGTCCTTCTGGACGCGCCGTCCAGACGATTAGTGCATTTTGTACGGAATCCCGTAGACGCGCGCGCGAACGAGATCCAGAAATGGGGCCTCGTCGCTGCAACTTTGTGCACGTTTTTTGAGAAATCCGACCGTTGGATCGGCGAACTCTTTACTCTGTCACAATCTCGGTATATCCCTCTTCACTCCCCTCAAGTTTCATTCGTTAATTTTATCGTTTGATACATCAAAACCGGCCACCAAGTTGACACTTTAAATTGTGTTATTTTTGGACAGTTTTGTGGAGCCAACTTCGTCGGTTCGTATCTCCTTCATCGCAGCTCCGTCTAGCATGCTACTTGTTCCTATGTGCAGTTGGTATAACCCTCTTCCTACCTCTACAATTTTGTTTCATTGTGAGCACGTTTGATTGGTTGAATTTAACTCGAAAGTTGGCCATCCGAATTCGTAATTTCCAACTTATAAAATTCTATTTTTGAACCCGGGACTCCGTATTCAATTTCTGACACCCCCAGTAGACTCGTGCCATCGTTCTGGCACGTTTTTATATAAAGTTTATTAGATTTGGAGGACGTGGTCCCTGGCATGTATTTCGATGCAAAACGAGCCCCACAATCCGGGTCAACAGGACTTTTTGACGTCGGCTCATCGGAATACAATTCTGGATATACCGTTGAGTTCGTATCGTCATTCTGGACTCGTTGATATATAATTTGCTAGGTTTTAGTAGACATTGATTTTGGCACGCATTTCGGTACAAGTCGGATACTAATATCTGGGTCAACTTGTCATTTTGAGATCGGCTCATCGGAATCCAATTCTGGATATACCGTTGAGTTCGCATCGTCATTCTGAACTCGTTGACATATAATTTGCTGAGTTTTGAGGACATTCGCTTTGATACGCTTTTCCGTGTAAATCAGAATTTTAATGTCTTGGTCAACGGACCAATTTGAGATCGGGTCAACGGAATCCAATTTTGGATATACCGTTGGGTTCGTATCGTCATTCTGGATTCCTGGACATATAATTTGTTAGGTTTGGTAGACTAGTATTCTTATACGTTTTTCGGTACAAAGCGGATCCGCCAAGGACACCATTTTGACCCAAAATTACCTTTTTGCCCCTGTGTCTAAATTGGACTTATGGATAGGCTATCCTAGCTGATTTGACCATTCTGAACACGTTAGTGATTTTGTTTCATCATCAGACAATGTTTGTGTCACGCCCCAGAACCAGAATACTGGAGAGCGGGAGAATGACTCAGCCAGCTACGTATTACGGGTAGATGAATACCGTATAATACGATCAATGCTGTCTAACCAGACGAGGGGGTGCATACTACATGAAAGTCTTACTATGGTCACTTCACATCTATTGTCTCAATCATTCAAACAAGAAGCAAGAATAGAGAACATGTAAGATAAAGCAGTAAGGTGTCCCAAACGCTTAGTCAAAATGTTCTTGAGATCTGGCTTTACAAAACATAGCCAGATGGTATACTAACATATACACAACTGTTATCAACAGCAGTCTGACTTAATTACAATTATGTAAAAGTAAGTGCAAGACAATCCGACTAACATGTCGGTGCCAAACGGCTAAGTATGAAGTAAATAACAAAACGAGCGGTGGAGTAAGGAACCCACTCGAGTCCTCCTGCGATCATTCCCCTAGTATTGACCATCTTGGAGGTGGAAGTAAGATGAGTCCTCGAGAACCGGCTCTAAATCTGGCCATGCAAAACCAGAGAGGTTAGACCTCTAATAGCAAGTACCACAAGGAAGCACGATATGAAGGATTAAACCAGTAAGTAAGAGGATATAATAATAGATCTCTGCTTTCCATTAGGATTCACATAACATCACGACACTTCGAACCAACCTCCCAACCAAACAAGGACAGAAGTTGGCCCGTCATGTCCTGACATTCTGATCATCTCAGTTAGGCAACAGAGTAGGTACAGTACACAAACAAATCATCTTGAACGGCCAAATCAACTCCTACGGCTTGCTATTGTGAGTCCTAAGTTATCCTGGAATTATGCAAATAGGGATTCCTCAGTTCTTACCATGTGCGAGCAAGGCTAGTCTATCCAGTCAATCAATTGCGCCAATCATGAATTAGACGAGTCCCAGCGGGACGTCCGTCATCAATATACAATATACAATAATAATATAAGCAGATACCGCTCCCTGTCCGTGTGGCAGGTTTACAGTATCTGTGGGAACCAGCCGGCCTGTCGGGCACTACTAGTCCCAAGAGGGCTGCCATGTAAGAACTCGGAGATCCGTTCTCTCTATGCAATCATTATTTTATTTAACTTAATAGTCTCTACGTTGAGTGGAATCCCATGCCGTGGATCATGGTCATTCAAATGAGTACTTTCGTATGGGGCACGATATGCGCAACTCTACAACGATACCTGTGCGGCTAGGTTGTAGGTCTTACATAGCGTAATGCAACAATTAAATCTAACCACAGAGTAATCATGCCTTGACCATAAAGTACACATGCTGCTTTTGTAAAATAAATAAATAAATAAATTAAAGCCTGCACGTGCCTGTACGTCAATATTCGGGATCAGCCAATCGATTACAATAGTTCATTATATGAACGTGTCTCATTCATTTAATTCAATAAGACGACTAGCCAGTCTCTTAGTTCCAACTAGGAACGCATGATCAATTTTAGTAAAGATAACCATTATTATCAATGGTGACAAGACATGAAAGTCAATTAGTATTAAATGGGGTCGAGTCTATAACTTTCAAGGTTAAGTTCCTGTCTTACTGGGTATCCATAAACCAATCAAGACACAAGGCACGTTCTACACAACCATATATATTAAAAATATTAACATGCTAAGATTATCGAGTTCATGCAAAAAGCATAAGGATATAATAGAAGAATTATCATGCCACCATTAAATGAATAAATTATAAAACAAATAGAAACACCCAGGTCAGGAAGTCACGCCAACAAGTGTATACTAAGGCCAACAAGTCACGCCAAGTCTAGTAGGTAGGAGTGAGCGTATAAACATCGTGAGCATGAAAAGTGGTTCACATTGGCACGCACAGCGTGAGCGTGAAGGGTAAGTCACGCACTCATAACGTGAGCGTGAAAAGTAACTCACGCACGCACAGCGTGAGCGTATGAGCGTGAAAAGCGTGATAAGAAATTCATGCACGCACAGCGTGAGCGTATGAGCGTGAAAAGCGTGATAAGAAATTCACGCAAGCACAGCGTGAGCGTAACTCAAAATTCATGCTGGTACGTAAGAACGTGAGCGTGACTAAAAATTTATGCTAACACGTAAAGACGTGAGCGTGACTGAAAATTCACGTACGCACGTAAAGACGTGAGCGTGACTCAAAATTCACGCTAACATGTAAAGATGTATGCGTGACTAAAAATTTACGCTAACACGTAAAGACGTGTGCGTGACTAAAAAGTCACGCACGTACGTAAAGACGTGTGCGTGACTAAAAATTCACGCACGCACGTAAAGACGTGAGCGTGACTGAAAATTCACGCCAACACGTAAAGACGTGAGCGTGACTGAAAATTCACGCAGACACGTAAAGACGTGTGCGTGACTAAAAAGTCACGCTGGCACGTAAGAACATGTGCGTGACTGAACCTTCGTTCCAAGCCAGAAATGAAGTTCCTATGGTTCAGAATGGTGAAGAATGAGAAGCTCTGCCACATGAACTATCTATTCCGAAAAGCACGCCAGGTTGGGAGATCAAAACCCATGGACAACCGAAAACACAACAACTTAGATCTGGAAGAAACAAGCAAAAGAACTCAAAAATGCTAAATACTAAACTCTCTCAGAATCATGAGAAGAAGGCAAATGAACCATAAAAATGGTTCTCAAGTGGAAGCAAGAAGCAAGATGTACTTGCCTGCTGTTGGTAGGTGGAGAGAGTGATGAGGAAGAAGAAGAAGTAATGGTGAAGGAGAGTTTATGAAGAGAGAGAAGGGGATAGGGCTTTAAATAGGAAGGGGTGGTAGGTGGGGTTTTATGGGGTTCGGTTCATGTGAACCACCATGAACCCGAGAAAAACCCTCCTAGGCCGAACCTAAAAGTAAGACTAAAAGCAGAGAATAACAGCAGGAAATAAAATACAGAAATAAAATATAGGATTAAAATTGCAGGAAATAAAATGCAGATAATTAATTACCATAAAATTAAAAGAATTTTAATACAGGATAATACATGATAAATATTAAATAAATATATATGAGTTGTACATGCATAAAAATATGCGTTCTGGGAACGGGGAGTGACATCTCTACCCACCTTAAAAAAATTTCGTCCTCGGAATTTCAAATCCAAGCAGGTAGAAATATCGGAGCTAAACCAATACAAGCAGTTCTAGTGAGCAAGCAATCATTTTTACCATATCAAAAGCAAGTACTATATATGTAAATTCATCATTCTACGATATCAAGTAGCTCTACCCATAAGGTGATAAGCATGAAGAATCAGGACAATCAAGGTATACAGAAAGAGATATACCTTGTGAGTCAAATAGGTGTGGATACCGTGATCGGATATCATCCTCACGTTCCCACGTTGACTCTCCCAAGGAGTGATGACCCCAAGCAACACGGACAAGACTAATTATTCGGTTCTTGAGTATCTTCTCTCTTCGGTCCAAAATGGACACAGGCTGTTCCTCGTAAGACAGGTTGGTACCAACAACCAGCTCAGAATGATCGAGGATATGGCTTGGGTCCGATACATACCTACGTAATTGAGATACATGAAACACGTCATACACCTCTCGTAACAAAGGTGGGAGGGATAAACGATAAGCACCATCGCCTATCCGATCAAGGATAACAAATGGGCCCACGTACCGCGGACTCAATTTCCTGCGAACGCCAAATCTAATGACCCCACGAGTAGGTGAGATCCGCAAAAATACGTGGTCTCCAACAGAGAACTCTAACGGCCTACGATGCTGGTCCGCCCAATGACGATGTCGGTCCTGCGCAACTCGAAGTCGCTCTCTAATTCCCTTAACCACTTCAACTGTCTGAATAATCATTTCTGGGCCTAACATCTTCCTCTCCCCGATATCATCCCATGCAAGCGGTGACCTGCACTTCTTACCATATAGTGCTTCGAATGGTGCCATCTGTATACTGGCTTGATAACTATTATTGTATAAGAACTCGACTAAGTGCAGGTGACTCTTCCAAGACCCTCCAAAATCTAGAGTGCAAGCTCGCAACATGTCTTCCAAAGTCTGAATCGTTCTTTCTGATTACCCATCCGTCTGCGAATGGTAGGCCGTGCTAAATCTTAACTTGGTACCCAGACTATGATGTAAGCTCTTCCAGAAATGTGATGTAAAATAGGTATCTCGATCCGACACAATACTGACAGGGACTCCATGCTATCTGACTATCTGTTGCATATACAACTCTGCCAACTTTTCTGTAGATTGTCCTACTCTGAAAGGAAGAAAATGTGCTATCTTCGTAAGTCGGTCCACTATTATCTAAATAGCGTCCTTACCACTTGGTGATCTCGGTAAACCGGTCACAAAGTCCATTATAATATGCTCCTATTTCCATTCCAGAATAGGAAGCGGTTGTAACAGCCCAGCTGGCCTCTGCTGTTCTGCCTTCACTTGCTGACATACCAAGCAACGGGAAACAAATCTAGCTATCTCCCTCTTCATCCCGTTCCACCAGAAATGCTGCTTGATATCTTGGTATATCTTGGTCCCTCCGGGATGAATAGAATACTGAGAACTGTGAGCTTCTACCATAACCTCCTGTCTGATATCTCCACTAGGCACACATAGACGAGATCCAAACCTAAGTGTACCATCTTCATGAATTCTCATCTCCGTCCTGAGTCCTGACTCACATTCTGCCCTAAGCTTCTGAATCCTTGGGTCTTGTACCTGAGCTGCCTTGATCCTGTCTACCAAGTCGGATTGAACTTGCAGACTTGTTAGAACTCCTACATCACTAGAAAGTATAACTTCGATGCCCATCTCTTGAAGGTCTTCTAAGATATGCCTCTGTGTTGTCAACATAAATGCGCCCCCCTCCTGCTGAGAGCGTCTGCCACTACATTAGCCTTGCATGGATGATACTGAAGCTCTACGTCATAATCCTTGATCAACTCCAGCCATCTCCTCTGCATCATGTTTAGTTCCTTCTGAGTAAAGATGTACTTCAGACTTTTATAGTCTGTGTACATGTCCACTCGGTCACCATATAAGTAATGCCTCCATAGCTTCAGAGCAAACACTACTGCCGCCAACTCCAAATCATGAGTTGGGTAATTCTTCTCGTGGTCCCGAAGCTGCCTAGATGCATATGCTATCACCTTCCCATGTTGCATAAGGACACATCCAAGTCCTTTACCTGACGCATCACAATATACTGTAAAACCTCCGGGTCCAACTGGCAATGTAAGAATAGGTGCTGATATCAACTTCTGCTTCAATGTCTCGAATGATGCCTGACATTCTGCCGACCAAACGAATGGTACATCCTTCCGGGTCAAGCGGGTCATGGGTGCTGAAAGCCTTACAAAGTCTGATACAAACCTTCTGTAATATCATGCCAATCCCAAGAAGCTCCGCACATCTGCTACGGACTTGGGCACTGGCCAACTTTCTACTGCTTCTACCTTCTTGGGATCTACTACTACTCCAGCTTCTGATATGATGTAACCCAAAAATGAAATATGATCTGACCAAAACTCACACTTGCTGAGCTTGGCATACAACTGGTTCTCTCTCAGAACCTGTAACACTTTTATGAGGTGGTCTTCATGCTCCTCTTCACTAGCAGAGTATACGAGAATGTCGTCAAGAAACCCAACGACAAACTGGTCTAAGTATGGCATAAAGATGCGATTCATCAAATCCATGAATATTGCTGGAGCATTGGTCAAACCAAACGGCATTACTAAGAATTCATAATGCCCATACTTCGACCTGAATGCTGTCTTGGGAATATCCTCCATCCGAACCCTCACCTAATGGTACCCTGAACGAAGATCTATCTTGGAGAAAACTCTAGCTTTGCTCAACTGATCAAATAAGTCGTCGATCCTGGGTAATGGGTACTTGTTCTTCACTGTTGCCGCGTTAAGCTTCCTGTAGTCAATGCACAATCTGGATGACCCATCCTTCTTTCCCACAAGTACCACTGGTGCTGCCCATGGTGACACGCTAGCTTGGATGAACTTCTTCTTCTTCTGTTCCTCTATGTGCTGATATACCTTGGCCTGCTCTGAATCTGCCATTCTGTAAACTCGATCTGATATCGGTTTAGTTCCAGGTGCCAATTCTATACTGAATTCAATATCCCTAACCGGTGGTAGACCTGGGAGTTCTTCAGAAAATACGTCTAGAAACTCTTCAACTACCTTCGGAATCTGAACTTCTTCCATTGTCGTTATTACTCCCTGCTCTTGTTGAGTTGCCCCTGATCTGACTAAGGTGAACTGCTTCATGCCTGGAATATCAAAAGATATACTCCTTCTACGATAATTTATTGTCGCATGACTGTCTTTCAGCCAGTCCATGCCTAAGATAACGTCAAAATTTCTAACAGGAAATTCTATCAACCGGGCGGGTAAGGAATGCCCACAAACTACAATACTATATGCTAAAATAACTCTACTAACTCCTACGAGCCCATTACCAGTGAGTATATTCAACCTCCCTGGCAATGCCTCGAATTCCATTCCTAGTCGTGTCGCAAATTGTGCAGATATAAATGAATGGGATGCTCCCGAATCAAACAATGCTACTGCGGGATATGAGGTGACGAGAATGTTATCTGCCACAACATCTCCCGATGCCAATGCCTCCTCCAAGGACAGAGTGAATGCTTGCCCTCGACCTCCTTGCTGGGTTCCATGCTGCGGCCTAGCTGATGCTGTTGCTGGCCCCTTCCTTGATGATGCTGGGGTGGTCTATGCTCGTGTTGCTGCATCGACGGCCCCTGCTGCCGAAACATCTGAGCCTGCGGCATTAACGGACGTTGTGCCAACGGCCTTACTGCCACCGCTGGTCCTCGATACTGGCCTGCCCTTGGTGCTGGTAGAGCAGAAAACTGCTACCCTGGTCCTCCTGACCTCGAATTCATGAGACATGTGGTAACCCGATGGTCTGGATTTCCACATATCGGACACAGTCCATTCAATGTCCGATACACATCTCTAGTGTGCCCCATCTTCCCATAATAAGTACAGCCCGTCGGGGGTTGTTGGTTCTTTCTCTGTTGCTGTTGCTGCTGCCTGGGTGGTGGTCCTCGTACCGCTATATCGTGGATACGAATGCCAGTGGATGATGCTGTTGTTCGGGGCGCTGCTCTCCCTCCTCCTTTAATCTGACTGTAGGATCTCTTCTGACCCCCAGCCCTTGTCGCAAGCCTCTGAATGGTGATCTCATGCCTTCGAGTTACCGTCAATACTTCGTCAAAAGTTTGGTAATTGTGCCCCTCTATCAATTACAAGAGTTCAAGATGAAACCCTTGCTGAAACCTCATGGCCCTCTGGCTATCTGTTGCTACCATCTCTGAGGCAAATCTACCCAATCTGCAGAACTCCGCTGCATAAGCATCTACAGTCTTGCCGGCCTGCTTGAGGTTGATAAACTTCTGTTTTAGCTCAAACCGTGCCATAACTCCATAGTACTTGGTCTTGAATCTTGCAGTAAAATCGTCCCAAGCCATAGGACGTCTGATGCCCACTTCCTCTGATTCCCACCAATCACGTACGAGATCCTGAAGTAACAACTTCACTAGATCCATACGTTCTTCTGCCGGTACCTTAGCTGCTGTCAGAATAGCCTCAATATCCATAAGCCATGCATCTGCTGAGATGGCATCCTCTGTGCCCTCGAAACGATGGGGGTTGTACTTACAAAACCTGGCTGATGCTCCTGAATCAGTCCTCATTCCTCTTTCCAAAGCCGTCTGTAATCCTTGGTTGAGCAACACATTCTGCTCTTGTAGCTGAATGTGCATGCGCTGCTGGGCCAACATCTGATGTTGCTGAGCAGCCATCATTCCTCTCATGATCTCCAGAAGGGCTGGTGTGTCCACTTGGGTAGGTGAAACTGTTGGTAGTGGTGGAATATCCGGATACTGCGACCCAGCTGCTGCTTCCACTATCACTTCTTCTTGGATAGTCTCCTGAGGTGAGACTGGCCCTTGTTGCTGACCAACCTGGTCATGTTGCCCATGTTGCCCCTGTTGTTGTCCAGCTCTGACCGATGCGGACGAAGTGCCCCTAAGAAAAGGGACAAGAGAACAATCAAACAACCGGACATGAAGGATCAATGAAGTCAAAGGATATCGGAGTGTCAAGCAAGGGTCGAGAATAACGAATCATGAGATCAAGGGGGAACACGTGTGATTGAGACATCCTATAAATCAAAACACCCCACAAGTCTGAAATCAGACCTGCATGGGCCACCACTAACACCTTGTCACGCCTCAGAACCAGAATACTGTAGAGCGGGGGAATGACTCAGCCAGCTACGTATTACGGGTAGATGAATACCGTATAATACGATCAATGCTGTCTAACCAGACGAGGGGGTGCATACTACATGAAAGTCTTACTATGGTCACTTCACATCTATTGTCTCAATCATTCAAATAAGAAGCAAGAATAGAGAACATTTAAGATAAAGCAGTAAGGCGTCTCAAACGCTTAGTCAAAATGTTCTTGAGATCTGGCTTTACAAAACATAGCCAGATGGTATAGTAACATATACACAATTGTTATCAGCTGCAGTCTGACTTAATTACAATTATGTAAAAGTAAGTACAAGACAATCCGACTAACATGTCGGTGCCAAACGGCTAAGTATGAAGTAAATAACAAAACGAGCGGTGGAGTAAGGAACCCACTCGAGTCCTCCTGCGATCATTCCCCTAGTATTGACCATCTTGGAGGTGGAAGTAAGATGAGTCCTCGAGAACCGGCTCTAAATTTGGCCATGCAAAACCAGAGAGGTTAGACCTCTAATAGCAAGTACCACAAGGAAGCACGATATGAAGGATTAAACCAGTAAGTAAGAGGATATAATAATAGATCTCTGCTTTCCACTAGTATTCACATAACATCACGACACTTCGAACCAACCTCCCAACCAAACAAGGACAGAAGTTGGCCCGTCATGTTCTGACATTCTGATCATCTCAGTTAGGCAACAGAGTAGGTACAGTACACAAACAAATCATCTTGAACGGCCAAATCAACTCCTACGGCTTGCTATTGTGAGTCCCAAGTAATCCTGGAATTACACAAATAGAGATTCCTCAGTTCTTACCATGTACGAGCAAGGCTAGTCTATCCAGTCAATCAATTGCGCCAATCATGAATTAGACGAGTCCCAGCGGGACGCCCGTCATCAATATACAATATACAATAATAATATAAGCAGATACCGCTCCCTGCCCGTGTGGCAGGTTTACAGTATCTGTGGGAACCAGCCGGCCTGTCGGGCACTACTAGTCCCAAGAGGGCTGCCATATAAGAACTCGGGGATCCATTCTCTCCATGCAATCATTATTTTATTTAACTTAATAGTCTCTACGTTGAGTGGAATCCCATGTCGTGGATCATGGTCATTCAAATGAGTACTTTCGTACGGGGCACGATATGCGCAACTCTACAACGATACCTGTACGGCTAGGTTGTAGGTCTTACATAGCGTAATGCAACAATCAAATCTAACCACAGAGTAATCATGCCTTGACCATAAAGTACACATGCTGCTTTTGTAAAATAAATAAATAAATTAATTAAAGCCTGCATGTGCCTGTACGTCAATATTCGGGATCAGCCAGTCGATTACAATATTTCATTACATGAACGTGTCTCATTCATTTAATTCAATAAGACGACTAGCCAGTCTCTTAGTTCCAACTAGGAACGCATGATCAATTTTAGTCAAGATAACCATTATTATCAATGGTGACAAGGCATGAAAGTTAATTAGTATTAAATGGGGTCGAGTCTATAACTCTCATGGTTAAGTTCCAGTCTTACTGGGTATCCATAAACCAATCAAGACACAAGGCACGTTCTACACAACCATATATATTAAAAATATTAACATGCTAAGATTATCGAGTTCATGCAAACAGTATAAGGATATAATAGAAAAATTATCATGCCACCATTAAATGAATAAATTATAGAACAAATAGAAACACCCAGGTCAGGAAGTCACGCCAACAAGTCTATGCTAAGGCCAACAAGTCACGCCAAGTCTAGTAGGTAGGAGTGAGCGTATAAACAGCGTGAGCGTGAAAAGTGGTTCACGTTGGCACGCACAACGTGAGCGTGAAGGGTAATTCACGCACTCATAACGTGAGCGTGAAAAGTAACTCACGCACGCACAGCGTGAGCGTATGAGCGTGAAAAGCGTGATAAGAAATTCACGCACGCATAGCTTGAGCGTATGAGCGTGAAAAGCGTGATAAAAAATTCACGCACGCACAGCGTGAGCGTATGAGCGTGATAAGAAATTCACGCACGCACAGCGTGAGCGTAACTCAAAATTCACGCTGGTACGTAAGAACGTGAGTGTGACTAAAAATTCACGCTAACACGTAAAGACGTGAGCGTGACTGAAAATTCATGCACGTACGTAAAGACGTGATCGTGACTCAAAATTCACGCTAACACGTAAAGACGTGTGCGTGACTAAAAATTCACGCTAACACGTAAAGACGTGTGCGTGACTAAAAATTCACGCACGCACGTAAAGACGTGTGCGTGACTAAAAATTCACGCACGCACGTAAAAACGTGAGCGTGACTGAAAATTCACGCAGACACGTAAAGATGTGTGCGTGACTAAAAATTTACGCTGGCACGTAAGAATGTGTGCGTGACTGAACCTTCGTTCCAAGCCAGAAATGAAGTTCCCAGGGTTCAGAATGGTGAAGAATGAGAAGCTCTGCCACATGAACTATCTATTCCGAAAAGCACGCCAGGTTGGGAGATCAAAACCCATGGACAACCGAAAACACAACAACTTAGATCTGGAAGAAACAAGCCAAAGAACTCAAAAATGCTAAGTACTAAACTCTCTCAGAATCATGAGAAGAAGGCAAATGAACCATAAAAATGGTTCTCAAGTGGAAGCAAGAAGCAAGATGTACTTGCCTGCTGTTGGTAGGTGGAGAGAGTGATGAGGAAGAAGAAGAAGTAATGGTGAAGGAGAGTTTATGAAGAGAGAGAAGGGGATGGGGCTTTAAATAGGAAGGGGTGGTAGGTGGGGTTTTATGGGGTTCGATTCATGTGAACTACCCTGAACCCGAGAAAAACCCTCCTAGGCCGAACCTAAAAGCAAGACTAAAAGCAGAAAATAACAGCAGGAAATAAAATGCAGAAACAAAATACAGGAATAAAATTGCAGGAAATAAAATACAGATAATTAATTACCATGAATTTAAAGGAATTTAAATACAGGATAATATATGATAAATATTAAATAAATATATATAAGTTGTACATGTATAAAAATACGTATTCTTGGAACGGGGAGTGACAGTTTGTAGATATTTTCTCTGTGTATTACCTTTTATTATAATTAGTTCTTATTAAGTTCGTATTTCGGAATTAGTACAACGAAACTGAGATCAGTCGATTCCAGTGATCTCACATCGTAAAGTTGCCAAGATGATCATGTGGATCACTGTGATAAGATTATTAACCTTACCGTTGATAATATTATCTCGATTTGCGTGTCATAGGTTTCGATGTACGAATAACGAGGTACAACTTGATATTTTAATTCTTAAATTAAAGTTGTTCCTGTTTGAACAAGATATATGGTATCTTGGTAGGTAAATATTAAGAATAATATGCTTAGGCTAGTTTTGACCTCGGTTGACCAAGTTTGACTACTTTGACCAAAAGTCAACTATCAGTCGACACTTGGCCTAGAAATGTCTAGAACTTGACCAGAGTTAACCAGTTGACCAAAAGTCAACTGTTAGTCAACATTAGCCTAGTTTGACCTAGAGTTGACCAGTTGATCAAAAGTCAACTGTAAGTCAACCTTTGATCCAGTTTGACCTAGTTTGACTTGGTTTGACTTTCTGTGACCTAGTTTGACCTAGTGTGACTCAGTGTGACCTAGTTTGACTTAGTTGGACTGAGATTTGACCTAGATTACATAGCTTATATTATATAATCCTGCCTAACACTATTGAACCCTAATTAGCTTATATATATATCTCATCTTTAGGTTTGTGGTATCACTCTGAGCATCGACCCCATTTGACAGCTCAGGACCGCAGGCGAGTACATTCACTGATAGTTTTCATTGTCTTGATATCTGCTATATCCGATTCAGTTGTAGTGTCTTACTTGTTTTCCAGACACGATAGTTCACGGACTAGTATATGTTGGATTATAACATGAGATGTTGTTCCTAGATTTTCTCGGTATATTGGTATATTTTCTGTCTTGTTCCCTGTACTTGTATAGACACCGATTCCTAAGGGAACTTGCTACCCTCTTATGGAATCCCGTGTCATGACGCGTCATGTCCGGATCATTTATACTATTCAGGGATGGGGAGTTATTAGTGGTTGTGTGATCAAAATCCCTACTTGTTCTTCACACTTGTACTTGTTACTTGTTCATAGCTATACCCTCGCTCACAACGGGTAAAGCCTGAACCCACTTGTTCATAGCTTTCCATGTTGGCCGGCCTGATCCTGCTCCGTTGTACACTTGTTCATAGCCGGTCAGATGCAAAGCCTGATCATGTTTCCCATGCTGATCACATAACACACTAATAATTCAAGGCACATTTTATATTTATTTATTATAGGAGGCTAAGTTCTGTTCAGGGGAAGGGTTACAACCCCGGTCCTTGTTTGGTTTACTGGATGTAACTTAGTTTCTGAATAGTTCCCAAGTCATATTATACATTGTCGTCCTATTCAGTACTCACATCCTGTTATATATTTCATGTTAATTTTATTTTGTATTTCACATGTTCTACATGCTCTTATGTTATACCTTGATTGGAGGTTAAGTTCTGTTCGGGAGAAGGGTTACAACCCCGGTCCTTGTTTGGTTTAAGGGTTGTAACTTAGTTTTCGAATAGTTCCCAAGTCATCCTATATCTTTGTCTTGTATTTTATTATAATTGTCTCTTATAGAATTTGTCAATTTAAATGGAACTGCTGTTAGTGTTTGTACTTGCTCATTTTTTTTGACAGGATAACCATTGATGTTTATAGAGTACATGTTAGCTGATTGCTCTACCTTTTACTGGTATGGCCAGGATAGAGTTTGATGAGACATTACCCCTGGATCTGCAGCAGATCCATTGGCAGTAGATGAGACACCATTAGTTTAGATTAGACATTTTCAGTTGTATTTATACTCTGGATTACTGTATTTTAGATCTGGGATGTTTCTGGATTTGTGTTATCTTAGACACTTAGAACTCTATCTGGTTATATCTCTGTGGTTTCATTTCATTTCATATATATCTATCTTTTTATCGTATTCTACCTTAGATGTGATTGAGACTATATTTGCTATGTTACCTCCATTTAAAGTGTATATACTGTACAGGTACCTTATATATTGTTAGATGATTGACCTAGGACAGCGTTCTACCGCCGACACTACGGCGTAGGCTGGACGTAACCACGTACTCGTTTCCCTAATCAGGGTGCGGGTCATGATAATATTCCCTCACAGTGTCTTGTTCAAAAATGTAGCCGAATATAATGCTCTGGTCATCGGACTCCGACTCGCAAAAGAGGTATGGGTCAAATACTTGGAAGCGTATGGCGACTCACAGCTAATTGTTAATCAGATCCGAGGCTCATACGAGGTTCGTAACGCGGACCTGATTCCCTATCATCAGATAGCAATTGCCATCATTGCAACCATGGAGGGGTTCTTTATAGAGCATGTTCCTAGGCTCCAGAATATTGAAGCCAACGCCCTAGCAGGCCGCGTCGCTTCTTTGGCGGTTCCAAATTATGCTCATCATCTAGTCGACGTAATAGGACATGAGCTGGTCTGTCCCAAAAATAACGTTCAACTGGATACGAGTTACTTCACCCAGATAACCAATGATGTGCAAGACTGGAGACTCCCGTTTATCGACTTTGCAGTCTATAGAATACTACCTAAGAATGTGAAAGAAGCAACTTCAATCAGAAGGCGTTCTCTCGGATTCTTTTATGACACGGAAACAAAAATGTTATATCGACGGGCTGATATTAAGATGTTTGTCAAATGCAGAAGCCAAAGAAGTATTACGCTAGGCACACAATGGCATTTACGGGGCTAACCAACCTGGACCGAAGTTACAGGATCGTCTCCGTCGGATGGGCTACTACTGGCCTACGATGGTAGCAGACGCAGTCAACTATACAAAGAAGTGTAAGGCTTGTCAGATCTACGCAAATTTCATACATCTGTCGTCCGAATTCTTGCACCCAACGGTGGCTACTTGGCCATTTGAAGCATGAGGAATGTACATCGTTGGCCCAATCACCCCGCCGTTGTCCAAGGGGCACCGGTTTATACTTGCAATCACCGACTACCTCTCCAAGTGGACGGAAGCTATTCCGCTGATAGAGGTAAAGACATCAAACGTGATCAGTTTCATAAAATATCACATCATTTACCGTTTTGGACTGCCACGGAAGATCATTCATGACAATGGTCCACAGTTCGTAAGCCATGCCTTCTATCGATTCTGTGACAAGAATCGGATTCAGAATGTTGCTTCAGCAGCATACAACCCATCAGCTAATGGTCTGGTCGAAGCCTTTAACAATACCATAATCAAGCTTCTCAAAAAGTTTGTGTCTTCAAACAAACACGACTGGAATGAAAAGTTGGGCGAATGCTTATAGGCGTACCGTACTACGAGTCAGACGGCTACAGGAAATACACCGTTCTCTCTGGTGTACGGTAGCGAGGCTGTTCTCCCATTGGAGACCTAGAGCTCCTCGCTTCGCGTGGCCCTTACTTACCGGTTGACGTCGGACGATAACTACCGCTGACGGCTACAAGAATTGGAAGCTTTAGACGAGAAGCACTTGTAAGCTCAGCAAAGCATTGAGGTCTATCAAGCACGCATCTCTCGGGCCTTCAATAAGAAAGTCAAGCATAGGACATTCCAAATATGTGATCTCGTCTTGGCCGTTCGCAGACCGATGGTCGTGACTCACAAAACCGCCAACAAATTCCAGCCCAAGTGGGAGGGCCCATTCATCATCGAGACCGTATTCTCCAACGGTGCATACCGACTGACGAAATAGAATCGAGACTTGCTCATGATGCCCATAAACGGCAAATTCCTGAAGAAATACTTTGTCTAAGGACATGCTGCTAATTCTTTAAACCACCAAATCTTCCAGACCATCGAGTTATGTACACCAAGAACCTCTGAACTCACACTCTATTTTACTCTAAGTAGATTCACATCGCATCTCCCTGAGTTGCGAGTCATGTATACTGATACCTCTGAACTCCCACTCTAATGCTTTATCACACAAGAGTCTGCCCAGCTTATCATTATCTCTGAGCAAACTTTCTGGTCCGGATTATCGTTTGTTATGTCCATATTACCTCTGATACCGATAGTCTCCCGACTTAACACCTGTACCCAACATGGGATAAAAGACATAGTGTTAAGACCACAAAACCTATCATGTCCATATTACCTCTGTTGGGTTTTGTCTCAAAATCTATTACTCGCACCACCAGTGCGCAGAAGAGTAATAGGTCCACCAAAGATTATTCCTGATTATCGTGTGTCACGTCCATATTACCACTGATACCGATAGTCTATTAACTTAACACTTGTACCCAACCGAGGATAAAAGATATGGTGTTAAGACAACAAAACCTATCACGTCCATATTACCTATGTTAGGTTTTGTTTCAAATCTATTACCCATACCACTAGTGCGCAAAAGAGTAATAGGTCTACGGAAGTTATCCTAATCTATTACTCGCACCCCCAGAGCACAGAAGAGTAGTAGGTCCACAAAATATCATTCAAATTTATTTACTCGTATTTTCAGATGAACAAAAGGGCAATAGATCCACAAAAAGTCCTCCAGCAGGATGTCCTTTATCAAAACATAAAATGCTGTATTAGGCCCTCTAGTACAAGCACTACAGATACCACAAAAAAATGGAGTGAATATATTCTGTTTATTCAAAATCAGTTACATTCATAGGACTACATAAGCAGCAAAAAAAAAAAGAAAGGAAAATCCAGTAACACATAGTTTGGTCAGTTTGGCAGTACTTCGCCTTCATCAAAGAGCAGTTTCGTGGCCCTCGAAAGAAGTCATGTTTTACTGCTGAGAAGTAAACAAGGCTGTTGAATCTTCGAGAAGCTGCACGGAGGAAGGCAAATATAGCATGCTTTTATCTCCTCCGTATTGCGGACATCTTAGGCTCGTTTCTCCAAAAGACCATACCTTCAAAACAACATTCCTAGTGTTGCTTTTGCCTACTTGGAGAGCCGTGAAAACAAAACTTTCATGATGACACCCCACCACCGTCCGACTCTTCAATGTATAAAGATTCTTCCTACCATCTGAGGAAAACTCTTCCAAAGCGTGAAGAGTTAAGAGCTCTCTGATGTGTGTGTCAAGTGTTGCATCTTCGCCATGCCCAAAATCGTCGATACTGGACCTGGAGAAATCTGCTAGCCAAACCCCTACAAAATATAAAAAGTGAAAAAGGAGGGGTTAACATTTAGAAGAAAAAAAAGGTGTATGCTTTAGCCATGCGGCCCCATTATACAGAACATATACGGTCCAATGAGATAGGGCATGCATCATGCCTAAAAGCACAGAGGCGATCTATGACAGGCCCGCACATAAAATATACGATGTGGCCATTCAAAATTAAGTCGTAGTTTTCCCACCATCCTTACCCTTGATGGGGGGTTGCATGTCGGGATGAATGGAAGGAGAGTCTGCAGCACTCGATGGAGAGGCGAGCCCCTTTCTCTTTGGCCGCAGCACCAGTCGACTTGGAAGCTTTTGGAGCCATGGCTAACTGGGACAGAAAGAATGACAAAAGATAAAGGAGAATGAGGTAAAAGAGAAAAAAATCCTTCTCTGAACAACCTATATTTAAAGGGTTTTCGAAAGAGCGTCGTTTCGATTCTCGAGTCCATTAAAGATAATGATGACGTTTGGTGATTTAATCCTTAGTAACCGTCAACTTTATCTCGAAAACAACACCAAATCCAAAACCAAATCAAGACATTAAATGCAGCAGTGACAGCTAGCAGTATGGATGGGATCTTTCTATGGCACAAGATCTCCCTGCGGCACAAAATTTCTCTGCGGCTCAATGTCTCTCCTGACTCGAAGACTTCCTGCGGCTTGACAAATCTCCAAGCTTCTTATTCAAAGTACTCTAAAGTTGTAATTTGAAAACTTTGAAGGAGGACTTGTTGAAGCATGGAAAATATGGTGCGGATCACAACTGACCGCATGAGTACTTTGGGACAAATTGGTCCGCATAAAGAAGAGTCGCATAACAGACTAGGCATGCCCCCTGCGACCCATCTTCACTATCTCGCAACCAGACTGATTTGAGCCGCAGAAAGAATAGTTACTTATGTGGCTAAGCTTGTCACGACCCGCTCCCGAATAATCGGACACGCCCAGCCTACGTTCGGAGATACAACGTAATAAGCTGTACTAAGCATCTAATATCTCAAGTCACATCATGAATAATGGTACAGCTTAGAGTCCCACGTGCACGATGTGAGTCCTAAGCTATTAGTCAATGCCTAGCTAAAGTAGGAATGGTCACATATCTGTAGCATTTCCCTACCCCAATGTAAAAGTAAAGGGTTCGAGTCGGTGTACTTGCCTTTGTCCTTGCAAATTAATATGTCATAATGTCCACCTAGAATAGGACAAGGATAGGTTAAAACTCTTATTTAGCAAACTATCCAATATTGCAATCTAACATCTAATTTACTATTACACTAGCTAACCCCATTAGCTAACAATACCTATATATATTCTAACTTAATCCAACTAGTTAATAAAATACCTTTATGTTTTAGAAAAATTATTTATCAAGGTAGTACTAAAATATTTGTCATCATCCTAAGTGACATATTGTACTATAAAAAATATTTGGAAATATTCATTAAGCTATATCATAAGCTGTGTAAATATTATTTTACATGTAACATTTATGTTAGGTAGAAATACATCATTAATAGCTATAGGTTTTTCTAATAAAAATAGGTTTAATCTACTTGTAAAATTATTCATTAAATTATTTACTACATATCTTTTTTAATGCGTACAGTATTTTAACAGTATAAAATACAAGTATGATAATGTATTATACCAGCAATTTGGTTACCAAACAACTATTATTGGGCCTGAGGCCCACTGGGTGAGTTGGGTTCAAAACCCACACTCTCTTCATTCGGAAGAGAGGCTGAGATTGCTTCTTCCTCAAAATTTTTGAAGGATGGAAGCAAGAACAAGAAGAAGGAGAAGAAGGAGGGATCAAGCAAGAGAAGGCATGGAACTCACCTGGGTTCTCGACGACCCGACTTATTCTAGCGATTGGTCGATGATCGACGCACTCTGGTCGGCCTGTTGGGCGGCTCAGTTGGTCGGCTCCGGGCGAGCAGAGGCGATTAGGAGTGGAGCGGCCGACAGGAGTCTCGACGGTTAATGGAACCAGCGCGGTTCGATGACGCATCTCCAGATCTGAAGGGCAGCGGAGGTACGGACGGCCACGGCGTAAGGTGGCATTGAGCGGAGCGACTCCAGTCGCTGGGAGACGGTCCGGGCGTGTGTAGCGGTGGATCATTGTCGTGGCTCGTCGACGAACATCGGTCAGGTGATGACTTAGCAGAGGCAGATCTGGCAAAAGAGCTCGGTGGCGCGGTTGAACGGGTCCGATGGGTGGATGCGGTCGACGAGTAAGATCCGGCCACACGAGGCGGTCAGAGCTCCAAATCCGATCGAGATCTAGCAGCTTGGCCATGTGAATTCGTGAGGAGGATGTAGCGGTAGACGACATAGCCGCCATACCCAGAGGAGGTGGGATGCGAAGATCGGGGACTGCAGAACTGGGGTGGTTGTTGGAGAATGACCGTGAGCAGATGTGGCTGGCGGTAAAGTTCGCTGGAGTAGGCGGTAGAGACTGGTTTCCTGGTGGTGGATGATGGATTAACAAAGAAATCCGCGGGATCTGGTCGGCTCTGGAGTATCGACTCGGTGGTGACGGAGTAAATCGGGAACGACATCGAAGCATAGGTGGAGGGGTTCTTGGTTGATCGTCCAGATCTGAACCATCGGTCGGGCGCAAGGGACAGCCGGTGATCCCAACAGCGGCGTGGCTCCCGAGGGAAGGTTCTTCGAACGACGGGCGGGATAGAGATCCGGTCGGATCTCGTAGAATCTGGCCGGAAGATCATACCCGACCGGTGGCGGAGGGGTCTAGGAGTGGCAGATGGAGTATCATTGGCAGAGGGAGACGACGTCGGCTCGACTGTGACGCCGATGGTGGTGGCGTGGTGGTTAACTGATCAAGGAGTGAGCCAGAGGAGAGAAGACTACTGCGGCGGATCTCGGCCCAAATACTAGCCAGGAAGATGAACATATGGACACGACTGATATTTGAGAAGCTCGACTAAGAAGATGAAGAAGATGAGAAGAGGAGGGAAAACTCCAGATTGAACTTGCTGCTCTTCTCATGCTGAGCCGAAAAAGAGGAAAAATTTATTTTTAAAGAATATTATGGAGTGCTCCACAAGTCTAGAGTGGCATAGTCCATAAATACAATTAGATCTGAGGGTCAACGATAAATAGTAGCAACAACTATAACTAATCATTTCATTCAAGACAACTAACCCCATAGCTTGTGACAAAATACTAATTATTATTCTGCCAAAATGTAGGCTAAGGCCCCATATAATTTTCTTGTCATATAAAAATACTTTTTAGGGAAATCTTTGCACACATATATAAAGAATATACAAAACTACTTCACTAATGATACAGTGATTAATCTAATAATTAACCAATGATTGATTTACTAATTAGTCAATACTTAAAGATTAATCAATAATTAGAACTAACCATTCCATTAACTAAACTAACTATTTAATCACTCTCTAAATCAAAATCCATAGCTCCACGATCCAAATCCAGTCTTGGTAGGTTCATAAGGGATAAATTAGCAAATAAGTCTGAAATGGAAATAACTAACAATATTTAAAGTCAGTAAAAAAATAATTTCAAACTAACATAAGATTAGAATTTCAAATTTTGAAAAGATTTATAGTTTAAAATTAAAAAAAATTCTTTCAAAGTAGAGTTTTCAAACCGAGGTAGTTACAAATCTACCCCCCTTACAAAAATTTTGTTCTCAAAATTTCAAATAGCATGATAAACACGATTAAGAACACACAAAAACTCGAAAATACTTAAAATTAATAAAAATAAACATAAAACTCGAATTCATGTATGACTAGAAAAATCATGATTATCCAAAAGTGATTATATGATTAAAATCAGAATCTAGGCATGGTCAAATAGTATCAAAATGATTTAGTCATGATTAAATTTTTAAATATGACCAAGATTTTAAATTTGTGACTTAAGTCCATGAGAAATCCTTTAGCATAAGAAACACGACTATATATATAAAAAAATTAATTCATTTAATCACGTTTTGAAGAATATAGTCAAAAAAATTAAGCTATTAGGGTCATACATGCTAAAATAGAAGGATGATATATATATATATATATATATATATATATATATATATATATATATATATATATATATATATATATATATATATATATATATATATATATATATTTGCCATATCTCCAAGAGGTGGTCACATAACTAACGGGGTCATAAAACTTCAATACAATCGACATAGGAACAAAACAACTAAGGATAAACAAAACATGAATTTTGAAATTTTGCTTTGACTATAAATCAAATTCAAGTATAAGTAAATCAAATCCTCAATTTGCTTTGGAACATGATCAATGAAATAAATTATTTGGGGCACAGTCGTGACTAAGATCAAATTATTTAGTAATAGAGTCCCAATCATAAATGATAAAAAATTAGTGAGGTATACTCAAAATTATAACCAAGAGAATTCAAAAACAAAAATAAAATATTCGCCATGGCGTGATTAAATTGATATCAAAATCAAGGCACGATCAATATTTGAAATAAAATCTGGTCACGGTAAAATCCATAAATATGCTTTAAAGGATTATCTAAATATGGTATAATTATCAGTAAAGTCTGGTATAAAATTTTATTGAAAACAAGATAGTAATTATAAGAAGAAGAGAAAATCAAATCATGATTTAGAAAAATCGCACGTCAATTTTTAGGAAATCAAACATTGGTTATAAGATAGGATTTGCACGAAAATAATAACTTTATAACCTAATCACCCTCAAATCAATCACAAACTTCTATAATCTATAACTCCTTCAAAACTTATTACCCATTTTCCTACCCATGATTCTCTTAACCATCCTCATCAAATGTTTATTCCAAGGGTACCTAAAATAACCTATGTAACCTATCTAGGTTTTTTCCCGTATTTCTATATAGCTACCAAACCTATACATATATACACATATACACATTATTCATGATTATTTATCAACTATCTATACATAACTATCAAATTATGCAACCATCAACAAAAGTTATACCATTACCAGAGTTGAATCATGAAGGAGATTTGGTCAACGAAAATTGAAACGATAGTCCTAATAAATTCTAAAAAATGAGGTAGACGTTTCTATATGGAATATATGGTACTAGAAATAAGTTCTGAAACTTGGAGCAAACACTAAAACTTGAATAAGACTAAAGTTTAAACAATTGAAGAAATTCTGGTAAAGTTGCCAATGACGATAAAAGGCCAAACATGAAATCATGAATGTAACACCCAGTTTTTCAGATGAGGATAATTTTGAAATTTTGTAATTTTAATTATTAATTATTGATATTTGATTCACATTATGATTTTTAGTGATTTTTAATAATTTTTAAACTATTTAAGAATTGATTTAAGTCATGACTTATGATTTTGATGTGCTGCTAGTGAAACCTGAGAGACTGCATGACCTAGAGCCTAACCATGTCATTAGGATGACTTAATTATCATTTTTAGCCTAGGGGTAATTTGGTTATTTTGACTTATTTGAATTATTTGGTGATTTGTTGAATTGGTGAATTCTAGTTTGACTTTGATTTGTTGAGACCTAGTGGACTAGCCTAGAAGCTAACCCTAACCATGGTGACCCTAGTCTAACTTGAGTTAACCTATTTTAGTCATTAGAGAATAGTTTTAGAATGAGGGGATTTGGTTTAGTGAATTTAAGTCATGGTTTGTGATTTCATGAAATGACTTATGGCTTAATTATTTAATTGATCATGACTTAAGCCCATGGGCCATTTAGTGAACCCTAACCCTAATTATTGGACGTATGAACAGCCACATAAGGATCCCCACCCTATATAAACACTTGTTCATTAGGGCTTGCCTCTTTTTTATCATTCCAACACTTGGAGAAAAGAAAGGTAAGTTTCCCCCTTCCAAAAATTTCTATTTTATTCATTTGATCTCCTTTTTCATTCTAGTCTTTTGCATTGGGTTCTAAATTGAGTTTATGGACTGTTGGTGGAGAGCTATTTCAGTTTGGGATCAATTTGGAGCATTTGGCCATCAAGAAGAACACCCCCCATTTGGAGCTTTTCCATGCAATTTGCACCTATAGGTAAAACCCTTTAAATTGATTTAAATTTTGGTTTTCTTTGCCTGTAGGGCTAGATCTAGGAGTCCCCTAGGTGTTCCTGAAATTTGGGTGAATTTCGTGTCCGTTTGGTATCCGTATCGGACACGTGTCGTAGTGTTGTGTAGGTGTTTGTTGAAATGCCTCTAAGGATTTTATTTTCGATTTTTGCTAAACTAATTACACGATTTTGAAGTGCTTGATGTGTACATTAATTATGTTGAGGACTGAGTTGGTTTTTGTGCACATTTCGTATCCAAAATGGACAAGCAAGTCGTGCACGATACTGCGCACAGGCCCGTACGACTGTCCTGCTGTTCGAGTGCCTTTGCGGACATGACACGACACAAGACACCATGAAAATTGGTGTGTGGGTGTGGGCACTGACTGACAGGACCCCCATAAAATTTCGTGGGTTCTCGTTGTCTGTGCACGAAGGAAACGAGGCTGCACTGTCTCGTGCCTGCTCGTACATACTGTGCGTGTCCCCTGTATTTCGGGGCTAACACAGGACACGACACTCTACTAGGACACGTGGAATTTGGTGAGGTGATGGGTCCCATGTCTAACTCGACCCTCACCAAGTTTTGTAGCACTTGGTTGCGAGTCGAGGAAGTTCTCGCGCTCGCATCGAAATGCCCTGACACGCACACATGCAATTTTGAGCCACTGATACGGCTTTGAAACTAGGACACGACACATCTTGAGGTTCGTGCAGGCACTTGGACATGTCCTCCTAGTCTAGGTGGACACGTGTGCACGGCCACGTGTCTCCACGTGGCCTGTGTCGCGTGATAGAACCACGTGCACGCGTGCACGAGGATTAGGAAATCCTATTTTTAGACACAGTATCAAATTTGTTTTGGACACCCCGTGTCCTGATTCTTGGAGTCGGGGGTGTCCCATTGGACACGAGGGACATGTCCCTAATCTAAGTACACCTAGTTCTCCAAATTTTTTTTGATTTTGACCTTGAAATTGGTTTCGAACTGTGGTCACTAACAGTTCTCAGGTTTTGTGAGGATTGGGTTTTTGATTTGCCTTTCCTGAGATTTTATGTATGTTGCTGTTAATTTCCCTGTTTAATTCAATTACATGTGTATTAGATTACCTAGATGTTGGTTTAAGAGTTGTGTTGAAGTTTAGAATATCGAAATTGGTATGGGGATTGCATGAAAACTGATTTTTGATACACTGTTTAAACAGTTACCTCTGAGAACACACTGTTAACTGTCACTAATTTCAGAAAAACCTGAGAACACTATTCTATTATAATCTCACAGATTTTACATATACACACACACACTGAGAATAGGATTTGATTCCTATTTCCTGAGAATATATGTATAAATGTTGATGCTTCCAATTCTTTGATATATTGATTAATGGGTTTTTGATTTGGAATGGTGTTGAGTGAACTGCCAATTCGGTTGAACTGTTATTTTCAGATTTCTCACATACCAAACTGATTTTAGCACACACACTGAGATTTTGAATGTATTCCAGTTTCACATTGTTAATGCTACTATTTTTTCTTTAACATTCACTGTTTGTTCCCTGTTAACTGAGATGCATATTTTAATTCAAATCCTTGATATCCTAAATTGGTTTTCCTCCCCTTTTTCTAACTGAAATGTTGATTCATTCACTGTCAACAGGATTGGATTAAATGGATTTGAATTGGTCCTTTCCTATTTGTATTAATCTGAGAGTTATTTCCTTAGCTAAAACTGAGACATTCCCTTCATATTTTCCTGAGATTACAACTATTTCCTAATAAATTGTTGCCTATAACTGTTACATGAGTTCTCCCTAATTTAAAACTGATTCCAGTTTCTTTTATGAATAGCCTATAACTTGTCAACTGTTAATGGATTGCCAATACCTGAGATTTTCTATTTTTCTAGATTCCATTTGGTTTCCTTCCCTGTTTTATTTGCTACTGTTTTCACTTATGTCTCATACTCACTTGACACCTCACTGAACACATGCCCTGTTTTCTTGACACTGACACACACATGAATCACTCACCCCCTAAATTCTGTACACACACACATATAATCCCTGATTTCCTTTGACACTACACACATTGAACCCTCATGTCTCACACAATGTTAACCCCTCACTGTTATGTTCCAGACCTCACACTGATTTGCCATGCCACAGTTCTTGCCATACTCTTTCCCACTAACACACACAATTGTCTCATGTACACCACACACTCTCATGTTTCACACACACACAACACATTCTTTTCCTAATTCATTATGCTTATGAGTATGTGAGATTCCATTTTTAGGTATCCTATATAGGTGGGATATACTATAGGTACCTATATGCTAATGTGTGTTACCATATCATATATTAATATGGATATATAAAATGTATGTGTGATATGTATATAGTAGCCTATAGGCTATGAATATTCTAAGTTAGATTATAATATATCTTTATGTGTATTATTCTAGATATAAATTTGTCATATAGTCATGTGTTATGGTGCGGTTCATAGGCATGATAGCCTATAGCCTATGGAAATGTCTGTGTGTCAGGTTAGAGTTTAGATTAGACTTGGGTAGCCTTGTAGACCTTGTTAGACTAGTTTAGACTTGTTTGGCTTAGGTTTGACTTGGTTGACCTAGTTTGACTTCTTGGTTTGACCAGAGTTGACCAAGAGTTGACTTTGACCTAGTTTGGCCTAAAAATCATGTAGATTGCATCATAGACTTCATTTGTCTTATTTTAAGCATATTATAATATGTACTATTCTATTTAGGACACTTTGACTCCGGTGCAGACATCTGACATTATACTACTCTTTTCAGATTATCAGGCGAGTACATTCTCTGATAGTTCTCTCATTTATTTGCCAGTTACTGTATTTCAGTTCTATTTAGTTTTACATGATTCTCTGTTACCACACGTATGAATATTTCTGGATTCATGTATGCGACACACTCACCATATTATCTGGCCTCTATTACTGGAATTACTGGAATCATTCCGAAATCTATTTCTGGAATCATTATATTTTGGCTGGACTCATCTCGATTCTCGTGTCGTATTCTAGATTCATTTGTATTGCGGGGCGGGGAAATATTAAGTAAGACATGTAGGCATACCCCAAATCTGGAATCTCTAACTGGAATCTACTGGAAGCATAGCCATCTCTCGCCTGATCAGTGAGAGGTGTACCTGATTACCTACTGCCGTTTACATGTCGATCTCGGTATTTTAAAACACACTATTAGATTAGCTGGACTCACCTGGATTCTTGATCACTACCTAGAATCATCTGGTACTGGATTCATATTATTTTAGATTCATCCCGTACTGGATTTATAATAGTTTTACACTTGTTTTGCAATTACTTTCTGGACTTATTCTGTTACCTTAGTTCAGCTAGATTTATTTTACAGTCTTCATTGCCATCATTCTTCTCTTGCTTTAGTTACTTACTTTCCTTGTATCTTATCTTTTCTACATACCATCACCTATATATAAACTGCCATATTCATCAATAAAACTGTCTATAACTGTATTATAGTTTTCTGTCAATTACTTGGATTTTCTTGATGAGTTGTACTCGTTCCTGTCCTGACTGGACCTGTTGAAAATTTTACAGATGATTGTCCTGAGGACACATGCCCTACATATTACTGAGGAGATGGCTTAGCTACCTTTGGCCCCGACACCCATGAGTGATTGGGAGATTAACTAGTTGTTGTTTAGCTTTTATGTTTAGAACTGGAGTTGTATATATAAGTTGAGATTGTAGTTAAGATTGTTTGAGATTATATTTTTAGTTGTTGGATTTTATTTCTGTTATTTAGCCTTTAGTTATATCTTCTGTGATATCTTATCGTTCTTAGACTGTGATTGAGATTCATTATATCTATACTTGTCCTCCGTTCGGAGTTGAGTTTTGACAAGTACATTATATAATTGAATGAGTTGTTGATTAGATAGTAACCTAGAACAGCGTTCTACCGTCGACACTGCAGCGTAGGCTGGGCGTTGTTACGCGCTTGTACCCTCACAGTAGGTGCGGGTCGTGATACGTTATTAGTGGTGGCCCATGCAGGTCGAGAGTCGCATTAGTGCGATATCGTGGTAGTACAGCGACTTAGTTGTACTGTTGCGAGCCTGCGATAGGATTGAGAGATAGGCTTTACCGGAGAGACAGTCAATCACAGTTAGGACTACTTGAGAAGATTCCTGGGATGACCCTTGAGAATCTCATTATAAACTATCTCGAAATTTGATTCGGACAGTATCTGTCTATCTTCCTTGTTCATCATTGAATTTGATTCTTGGTATTCATTATTGACTTAATTTTCTACCAAGATAACATTATGGACTAGGTTGCCTAAGTCATGGAATCAAGAGTCTTCTACAGCCATATCAGCTGGTTGGGCGATGAGATAGAGTCTGATTTTGGATATATTTCTCGGGTGTAGGAATTTAAGGTTTTCGCAGCCAAGCTAGCGGCGATGCAAAAATTTTAAATACCATGATTCTAGAGGTATATACATTAGTTGTGGACTCTATGGATTATCGCAGCCATACTTACTGGTGTGACGAGGATTCTGGTAACATGGTTCTGGATAGACGGGTATGATTATCAGATTGCTGGATAGATACCATATAGATGGTGCCCTAGTATAATTGAGTGAAATATCAGGGTGGATATTACTTGAGTGTCAAGGATTAGATAGAGGGAGCTAGGCCACGTGTAGCGCAGCATCGTACCCCGCACCAACAGAGGGATACACCCCAGAGGGGCAGGGCTTCTGTGCTGACAGTCGAGTAGACCGACGCTACGGGTGACGGGTTAGCAGGTTTGTCCTTCTCATCCTTCTTTCCCACTTTCCTGTGTGATTCCATTAGTACCTGCCAGGATATTGTTTTGATTGCTAGATAGTGTATCTACCCCGTTCGAGACTGTGAAATCACGACCAGTAGGATTGTGTTGCTTCGACCTTGATTTGCTGGGGGTTTGACCTAGTAGGGATACGATCATTTTAATTTCGAGGACGCAATTTTTCTAAGGTAGGTAGGATTGTAACACCCAGTTTTTCAGATGAGGGTAATTTTGAAATTTTATAATTTTAATTATTAATTATTGATATTTGATTCACATTATGATTTTTAGTGATTTTTAATAATTTTTAAACTATTTAAGAATTGATTTAAGTCATGACTTATGATTTTGATGTGCTGCTAGTGAAACCTGAGAGACTGCATGACCTAGAGCCTAACTATGTTATTAGGATGACTTAATTATCATTTTTAGCCTAGAGGTAATTTGGTCATTTTGACTTATTTGAATTATTTGGCGATTTGTTGAATTGGTGAATTCTAGTTTGACTTTGATTTGTTGAGACCTAGTGGACTAGCCTAGAAGCTAACCTTAACCATGGTGACCCTAGTCTAACTTGAGTTAACCTATTTTATTCATTAGAGAATAGTTTTAGAATGAGGGGATTTGGTTTTGTGAATTTAAGTCATGGTTTGTGATTTCATGAAATGACTTATGGCTTAATTATTTAATTGATCATGACTTAAGCCCATGGGCCATTTAGTGAACCCTAACCCTAATTATTGAACCTATGAACAGCCACATAAGGATCCCCACCCTATATAAACTTGTTCATTAGGGCTTGCCTCTTTTTTATCATTCCAACACTTGGAGAAAAGAAAGGTAAGTTTCCTCCTTCCAAAAATTCCCATTTTATTCATTTGATCTCTTTTTTCATCCTAGTCTTTTACATTGGGTTCTAAACTGAGTTTCTGGACTGTTGGTGTAGAGCTATTTCAGTTTGGGATCAATTTGGAGCATTTGGCCATCAAGAAGAACACCGCCCATTTGGAGCTTTTCCATGCAATTTGCACCTATAGGTAAAACCCTTTAAATTGATTTAAATTTCGGTTTTCTTTGCATGTAGGGCTAGATCTAGGAGTCCCCTAGGTGTCCCTAAAATTTGGGTGAATTTCGTGTCCGTTTGGTGTCCGTATCGGACACGTGTCGTAGTGTTATGTAGGTGTTTGTTGAAATGCCTCTAAGGATTTTATTTTCGATTTTTGCTAAACTAATTACATGATTTTGAAGCTCTTGATGTGTATATTAATTATGTTGAGGACTGAGTTAGTTTTTGTGCACATTTTGTGTCAAAAATGGACATGCAAGTCATGTACGACACTGCGCACATGCCCCTACGGCTGTCCTGCTGTTCGAGTGCCTTTGCGGACACGACACAACACAAGACACCACGAAAATTGGTGTGTGGGTGCGGGCACTGACTGACAGGACCCCCACAAAATTTCGTGGGTTCTCGTTGTCTGTGCACGAAGGAAACGAGGCTGCACTGTCTCGTGCCTGCTCGTGCACACTGTGCGCGTCCCCTGCATTTCGGGGCTGACACAGGACACGACACTCCACTAGGACACGTAGAATTTGGTGAGGTGATGGGTTCCATGTCTGACTCGACCCTCACCAAGTTTCGTGGCACTTGGTTGCGAGTCGAGGAAGTTCTCGCGCTCACATTGAAATGCCCTGACACGCACACACGCGATTTCGAGCCACTGATACGGCTTTGAAACTAGGACACGACACATCTTGGGGTTCGTGCAGGCACTTGGACACGTCCTCCTAGTCTAGGTGGACACGTGTACATGGCCGCGTGTCTCCACGTGGCCTGTGTCGTGTGATAGAACCACGTGCACGCGTGCACGAGGATTAGGAAATCCTGTTTTCAGACACAGTATCAAATTTGTTTTGGACACCCCGTGTCCTGATTCTTGGACTCGGGGGTGTCCCATTGGATACGTAGGACATGTCCCTAATCTATGTACCCCTAGTTTTCCAAAATTGTTTCAATTTTGACCTTGAAATTGGTTTCGAACTGTGGTCACTAACAGTTCTCAGGTTTTATGAGGATTGGGTTTTTGATTTGCCTTTCCTGAGATTTTATGTATGTTGCTGTTAATTGCCCTGTTTAATTCAATTACATGTGTATTAGATTACCTAGATGTTGGTTTAAGAGTTGTGTTGAAGTCTGGAATATCGAAATTGGTATGGGGATTGCATGAAAACTGATTTTTGATACACTGTTTAAACAGTTACCTCTGAGAACACACTGTTAACTGTCACTAATTTCAGAAAAACCTGAGAACACTATTCTATTACTCTCACAGATTTTATATATACACACACACTGAGAATAGGATTTGATTCCCATTTCCTGAGAATATATGTATGAATGTTGATGCTTCCAATTCATTGATATATTGATTAATGGGTTTTTGATTCGGAATGGTGTTGAGTGAACTGCCAATTCGGTTGAACTGTTATTTTCAGATTTCTCACACACCAAACTGATTTTAGCACACACACTGAGATTTTGAATGTATTCCAGTTTCACATTGTTAATGCTACTGTTTTTCCTTTAACATTCACTGTTTGTTCCCTGTTAACTGAGATGCATGTTTTAATTCAAATCCTTGATATCCTAAATTGGTTTCCCTTTCCTTTTTCTAACTGAAATGTTGATTCATTCACTGTCAACAGGATTGGATTAAATGGATTTGAATTGGTCCTTTCTTATTTGTATTAATCTGAGAGTTATTTCCTTAGCTAAAACTGAGACATTCCCTTCCTATTTTCCTGAGATTACAACCATTTCCTAATGAACTGTTGCCTATAACTGTTACATGAGTTCTCCCTAATTTAAAACTGATTCCAGTTTCTTTTATGAATAGCCTATAACTTGTCAACTGTTAATGGATTGCCAATACCTGAGATTTTCTATTTTTCCAGATTCTATTTGGTTTCCTTCCCTGTTTTTTTTGCTACTGTTTTCACACATGTCTCACACTCACTTGACACCTCACTGAACACAGGCCCTATTTTCTTGACACTGACACACACATGTATCACTCACCCCCTAAATTCTGTACACACACATGTAATCCCTGATTTCCTTTGACACTACACACATTGAACCCTCATGTCTCACACAATGTTAACCCCTCACTGTTATGTTCCAGACCTCATACTGATTTGCCATGCCACAGTTCTTGCTATACTCTTTCCCACACACACACAATTGTCTCATGTACACCACACACTCTCATGTTTCACCCACACACAACACATTCTTTTCCTAATTCATTATGCTTATGAGTATTTGAGATTCCATTTTTAGGTATCCTATATAGGTGGGATATACTATAGGTACCTACATGCTAATATGTGTTACCATATCATATATTAATATGGATATATAAAATGAATGTGTGATATATATATAGTAGCCTATAGGCTATGAATATTTAAGTTAGATTATAATATATCTTTATGTGTATTATTTTAGATATAAATTTGTCATATAGTCATGTGTTATGGTGTGGTTCATAGGCATGATTGCCTATATCCTATGGATATGTCTGTGTGTCAGGTTAGAGTCTAGATTAGACTTGGGTAGCCTTGTAGACCTTGTTAGACTAGTTTAGACTTGTTTGGCTTAGGTTTGACTTGGTTGACCTAGTTTGACTTCTTGGTTTGACCAGAGTTAACCAAGAGTTGACTTTGACCTAGTTTGACCTAGAAATCATGTAGATTGCATCATAGACTTCATTTGTCTTATTTTAAGCATATTATAACCTGTACTGTTCTATTTAGGACACTGTGACTCCGGTGCAGACATCTGACATTACACTACTCTTTTCAGAGTATCAGGCGAGTATATTCTCTGATAGTTCTCTCATTTATTTGCCAGTTACTGTATTTTAGTTCTATTTAGTTTTATATGATTCTTTGTTACCACACGTATAGATATTTCTGGATTCATGTATGCGACACACTCACCATATTATCTGGCCTCTATTACTGGAATCACTGGAATTATTCCGGAATCTATTTCTGGAATCATTATATTTTGGCTGGACTCATCTCGATTCTCGTGTCGAACTCTGGATTCATTTGTATTGCGGGGTGGGGAAATATTGAGTAAGACATGTAGACATACCCCAAATCTGGAATCTACTGGAAGCATAGCCATCTCTCGCCTGATTAGTGAGAGGTGTGCCTGATTACCCACAGCCGTTTTCATGTCGATCTCGGTATTTTAAAACACACTATTAGATTAGCTGGACTCACCTGGATTCTTGATCACTACCTAGAATCATCTGGTACTGGATTCATATTATTTTAGATTCATCTCGTACTGGATTTATAATAGTTTTACACTTGTTTTGCAATTACTTTCTGGACTTATTCTGTTACCTTAGTTCAGCTAGATTTATTTTACAGTCTTCATTGCCATCATTCTTCTCTTACTTTAGTTACTTACTTTCCTTGTATCTTATCTGTTCTCCATACTATCACCTGTATATGAACTGCCATATTCATCAATAAAACTGTCTATAACTGCTTTATAGTTCCCTGTCAATTACTTGGGTTTTCTTGATAAGTTGTACTCGTTCCTGTCCTGACTGGACCTGTTGAAAATTTTACAGATGATTGCCCTGAGGACACATGCCCTACATATTACTGAGGAGATGGCTTAGCTACCTTTGGCCCCGACACCCAGGAGTGATTGGGAGATTAGCTAGTTGTTGTTTAGCTTTTATGTTTAGAACTGGAGTTGTATATATAAGTTGAGATTGTAGTTGAGATTGTTTGAGATTATATTTTTAGTTGTTGGATTTTATTTCTGTTATTTAGCCTTTAGTTATATCTTCTGTGATATCTTATCGTTCTTAGACTGTGATTGAGATTCATTATATCTATACTTGTCCTCCGTTCGAAGTTGAGTTTTGACAAGTACATTATATAATTGCGTGAGTGGTTGATTAGATAGTAACCTAGGACAACGTTCTACCGCCGACACTGCGGCGTAGGCTGGGCGTTGTTACGCGCTCGTACCCTCACAGTGGGTGCGGGTCGTGACAATGAATATAGTCTCAATAGTATCCGGGAACCATACATATCCGAAGTCACTTCGCCTAGAGTTCATGCCCCGCCAGTGTAGTATACATCTAGCTACAATGAACCTTTGGAGTCCATGACTCCTATAGTGATAGATTACCGAATATTTTATCAACTTCATCCAGGATTGCCGGAACAACTCAAGAGGTCAAAACATTATGAATTTAGGACATAGTCTCAATAGTATTCGAAAACCCATGAATACCTAAAATTACTTCAACTTAGAGTTCATTCCTCGCCAGTACGCAGTTGGCTGCAGTAAACTCACGGTCTCCATAATCTAGATAAATGAATGCAGCGCGCATCTGCCACGCCATAATAGATCGTCGAATATTTTCTCAACTTTGTCCCTAGGAATTCTAAAGAAGTTTATAAAAATTCAACATGAGTGCTAAAAGTTCTAAAAATAAATGAAGTAATTATCTGTTCTCTGACCTTACTCTATTGAATGAATTGATGACATAGACTTGTGGATTTGATCAAACTCGACTCTGACTAATATAAATAATACGATTTCAAATTGAGTGGAAGAGCTAGTAAAAATATTTCTGCCATTAAAGAAATACTAAGAGATTTTGACCTACATCGGAATTATTTTGACAAAATAATTCCTTATGGTCAATGAAAAGTTTGAGGAACTAAACAGACAAGTTTGAGCTAAGCAGTTAGTCTAGGGCTCTAGAATATTTGAATTGATCAAGAAAAAAAATCAGATTGAAGTAGTTCAACAAAATCATTAAAGAAATTTAGAGGCTTGAAAAATTAGTTACTGATGAGAGGTTGGCTAAAAATATGAGTAAACTTCTAAAACAGTAATTTGGCCTAGTCGCTAAAGAATTCAAAAATCAATAGGAAGATAATTCTCCGAAAATTGAGGATATCACTTAGCCACCTATGAGAAAATATTAATCATAGTGCACATATTATATACATATATATAATCAAGCAATTCGGCTTAAGCTATGATTGAACATTCCTATATCGCAGGTTCCTAATGGTACTCTAATCCTAGGCACCATTGGAGTGACATGCATGGGCCACCACTAAAAACATGTCACGACCCGCTCCCGAATAATCGGACACGATTCGGACACGCCCAGCCTATGTTGGAAGATACAACGTAGTAAGCTGTACTAAGCATATAGTATCTCAAGTCACATCATAAAATCGCATCACAGCATCTAAACACGTGCTAAATAACGTTATGAATCACCATGTCTTTATAATACAAAATTATCAAATTTAAAGGGTAAACCTGTACAATAAAGTTCCAACTCATCACTAATCTCCTCGTAGCCTCCAGGCTACCTAACCATCATCCCGTCCTGTAAACCATAACGCTAAGGTAGAATGCCCCGGCACCTGCAACGAATCCAATCAGAAAAGGAGCAAAGTACAATCCCGACAAAAAGCTCTAAACAATGTAAACTGAAATGCATGAAAAAAATTACAAGATGAACTATGGTACCTGACAGGAATATGAAACTGTGGCACATGAATAACAATAAAACTATAGTACCGGGTCCAGAAACAATGAACTATACTATCAGTGTAACATGCATTTGAAATAACTATCAGAGTATGTGACCGGCTGGATAAACAATGAACAATGAGCACATAAATAATGGTACGGCTTAGAGTCCCACGTGCACGATGTGAGACCTATACTATTAGTCAATGCCTAGCTAAAGTAGGATTGGTCACATATCTATTGTATTTTCCTACCCCAATGTACAAGTACGAACAATGAACTATGAACGATGAACGGTGAACAATGAACAATCGTGTGTACAACGTGTCAATATGAGAACATAAAACAAGACAGAAAATACAGAGTAAAGGGTTCGAGTCGGTGTACTTGCCTTTGTCCTTGCAAATCAATATGTCATAATGTCTACCTAAAATAGGACAAGGATAGGTTAAAACTCTTATTTAGCAAACTATCCAATATTGCAATCTAACATCTAATTTACTATTACACTAGCTAACCGCATTAGCTAACAATACCTATATATATTCTAACTTAATCCAACTAGTTAATAAAATACCTTTATGTTTTAGAAAAATTATTTATCAAGGTAGTACTAAAATATTTGTCATCATCCTAAGTGACATATTGCACTATAAAAAATATTTGGAAATATTCATTAAGCTATATCATAAGCTGAGTAAATATTATTTTACATGTAACATTTATGTTAGGTAGAAATACATCATTAATAGCTATAGGTTTTTCTAATAAAAATAGGTTTAATCTACTTGTAAAATTATTCATTAAATTATTTACTATAATACTTTTTTAATGTATACAGTATTTTAATAGTATAAAATTAAGTATGATAATGCATTATACCAGCAATTTGGTTACCAAACAACTATTATTGGGCCTGTGGACCACAGGATGAGTTGGGTTCAAAACCCACACTCTCTTCATTCGGAAGAAAGGCTGAGATTGCTTCTTCCCCAAAATTTCTGAAGGATGGAAGCAAGAAGAAGAAGGAAAAGAAGCAGGGATCAAGCAAGAGAAGGCATGGAACTCACCTGGGTTCTCGACGACCCAACTTATTCTAGCGATTGGTCGATGATCGACGCACTCTGGTCGGCCGGTTGGACGGCTCAGTTGGTCGACTCCAGGCGAGCAGAGGCGATTAGGAGTGGAGCGGCCGGCAGGAGTCTCAGCGGTTAATGGAACCACCGCGGTTCGACGATGCGTCTCCAGATCCGAAGGACAGCGGAGGTACGGACGGCCCTGGCGCAGGGTGGCGCTCGAGCGGCGCGACTCCAGTCGCTGGGAGGCGGTCCGGGCGAGTGCGATGGTGGATCGACGTCGTGGCTCGTCGACGAACACCGGTCAGGTGATGACTTGGCAGAGGCAGATCTGGCAAAAGAGCTTGGTGGCACGGTTGAAAGGGTCCGATGCGTGGATGCGGTCGACGAGTAAAATCCGACCACACGAGGCGGTCAGAGCTCCAAATCCGATCGGGATCTAGCGGCTTGGCCATGTGAATTTCTGAGGAAGATGTAGCGGTAGATAACATAGCCACCATACCCGGAGGAGGAGGGAAGCGGAGATCGGGGACTGCAAATCTGAGGTGGTTGTTGGAGAATGACCGTGAGCAGATGAGGCTGGAGGTGAAGTTCGCCAGAGTAGGCGGTGGAGACCGGTTTCCTGGTGGTGGATGATGGATTGACGAAGAAATCCGCAGGATCTGGTCGGCTCTAGAGTATCTAACCGACGATGACGGAGTAAATCAGGAATAGCATCGAAGCAGAGGTGGAGGGGTTCTTGGTCGATCGTCCAGATCTGAACTATCGGGCGGGCGCGAGGGACATCCGATGATTCCAACAGCGGCATGGCTCCCGAGGGAAGGTTCTTCGAACGACGGGCGGGGTGGAGACTCGGTCGGATCTCATAGAATATGGCCGAAAGATCAGACCCGACCGGTGGCGGGGGGGTCTAGGAGTGGCAGATGGAGTATCACTGGCAGAGGGAGACGACGTCGGCTCGGCTGTAACGTCGATGGTGGTGGCGTGGTGGTCAACTGATCAAAGAGTGAGCCGGAGGAGAAAAGACTACTACAACGGATCTCGGCCCAAACACTAGCCAGGAAGATGAACATATGGACATGGCTGATATTTGAGGAGCTCGATTAAGAAGATGGAGAAGATGAGGGAAAACTCCAGATTAGACTTGCTGCCTTCTCATGCTGAGCCGAGAAAGATGAGAAATTTATTTTTAAGGAATATTATGGAGTGCTCCACAAGTCTAGATTGGCACAGTCCGTAAATACAATTAGATCTGGAGGTCAATGGTAAATTGTAGAAACAACTGTAACTAATCATTTAATTAAAGACAACTAACCCCATAGCTTGTAGCAAAATACCAATTATTATCCTGCCAAAATGTTGGCTAAGGCCCCATATAATTTTCTTGTCATATAAAAATACTTTTTAGGGAAATCTTTGCACACATATATAAAGAATATACATAACTACTTCACTAATGATATAGTAATTAATCTAATAATTAACCAATGATTGATTTACTAATTAGTCAAAACTTAATGATTAATCAATAATTAGAACTAACCATTCCATTAACTAAACTAACTAGTTAATCACTCTCTAAATCAAAATCCATAGCTCTACGATCCAAACCCAATCTTGGTAGGTTCATAAGGGATAAATTAGAAAATAAGTCTGAAATGGAAATAACTAACAATATTTAAAGTCAGTAAAAATAATAATTTAAAACTAATATAAGATTAGAATTTCAAATTTTGAAAAGATTTATAGTTTAAAATTTAAAAAAATTCTTTAAAAGAAGAGTTTTCAAACCGAGGTAGTTACAAAGCTGATCAACCCTTCTGATAAAGCTGACAAACTCTGTCAAAATTGACAAAACTGACAGCTCTGACACTCTGACAAAAAGAAGATAAGACGTGATCAGACAAAATGTCATGTCACCAGACTGGACATAGTCATGCGGCTAGAAGGACTGCGACCCGAGTCGCATGAACCTTATGCGGCTCAATCCATGCGCGCTTCATGCTACCAAGGGTGACTGTAACCTGAGCCGCATGAGCTTTATGCGACCCAGAATATAGAATCTATGCAGCTAAAAAAGTTCCCAAGCTACATGCGGACTAAGGAAGGCTACGACTTAAGCCGCATGAGTCTTATGCGGCCCAACATGGCTGAACACTGAAAGACCTATACGGCTCAAAATGACTCAAGGAGACTGATCTTATCCTGCGATAGGACACGAAGCAGGCTGACCAAGTCTTAACCACCCAGATTTGCTGCAACAAAATCTTAACAAGTCACCAGTTGGCAGTCAAAGAGCGGGTCTTTGTGTGCTGTTGTAGCCACATGGACACGTGGCCATCTATGCGGCTCAAGATATATATCACTATAAATAGCAGGGTACCACACCATGTAAAAGGCTGGCAACCTACGAAGGGCAATTTCTTCAAGAGCAAGGATCACGTCAGATAGTCCAAGGAGTAAGGCAGAGTTGCTACACTTTCTCGAGCCTCTATCGTCACCCCCCAGAATCAAAACTAAATAATTGTACTTAGATTGTTTCCTAGGATTTCTTTCTAGGCTTTCTCTTGTACAAGCGAGTTTGCAATCAAGTTCAATTCCTCTGTAATTCTTGTTCTTGATATTTAATGGCAAACAGATATTACCATAAATACCCCAATCCTGCAAAAACACATCACAACAATACTATGCGTGAAGTCTAGAAAACATTTGGAGAGATCACCAGATTCTCAGAGGGACGTAACAGCGTACATAATATACATGCTAAAGTATAACAGTAAACTGACATAATCAAGTGGGTGTACTAAACCAAACAGATGTGACTCTATTGAGGACAACGTTAGCAAGCGTGGGCCATCTAAAAATAAAAATCATCTAAATCAGGAATACATATAGCCATAGCTCCGGACAAAAGGCTCAACGGTAACTAAGAGATACTGGATCAATGATACATGTATTCTCTCCGAATAGTTTTAGTACATATTTATAAAGCGTAGTGCACAACTTGGCCCAAACAAGTAATAGCTGACCTCTCCATCCAAATAATCACATAATTCGCATCCACGACTTATCTGATCTGACCTTTATCTAGACGTCAAGTCCTATAATATAATTGCATAAAAAATAACATCTAGTCCTGGTCCTATAGTCATCATGGAATCCGATAATTTTGGAATCAATATACAGTATCTGGCTAAGTAGAATGTGTTAAGTCAGATCGTGGGGCCCGCAAATAGG
>JANAVB010040018.1:5229706-5259706 GCA_029216955.1 Iris pallida | reverse complement strand
TCCGGGCCCCTTGCCACCTGCGGCTTCGCCACTTCCGGGTCGCGCGGGTCCTTCCCTCAAATCCTTCACCATTGCGGTCAAGCATCCACCCCCTCCCCTCCCCGGCCCTTCCTCTTTGGTCGTCTGCTTCTTTCGAGGGATAGCCCTTTATTGCTTACAATTCAGCAGACTTAGACTTGTTTGTGGCTCCTTTCTGGCTGGCCCTGGTTGGGAAATTCTCCCATTCGTGGCCGGCTGTTACCACTGTCAGATTTATTTTTGCGGGGATAGGATTTGCTGGGTTTGTCTCTATCGGTTTACTCGACACTAAACATATCATCATCAGGCCATCGCTGGAAGTAGATTACCTTCGTCTTCGCTCCAAGGACCTGTGGTTCAAAGTAAGGGCTCCAATGAGGAGCTTCAAATGTTTCCCTGATTTTAACCCCCTAATCGAAACTCTAATTGCTCTGGTCTGGGTCGTGCACCCAGCTCTATCGATCTTCCTCTTCACAAAATCTTCTATTTTTATTATTGTCCAGTGTATCGGTTACCCCCTTATGTTGGATAAAACCACAGCTGAGTTCAATAGACCGAGCAAGGCTCGTGTGTGCGTGGAGGTGGATGTGAGTAAGGAGCTCCTGCAGTGGGTCAGAATAGAGCTCCCTAATGAGAGGAGTTACTGGCAAGATGTGATTTACGAATCTCCTCCGGCATATTACTCTTACTGCTTCTACCATGGATACGCTTCGGAGGGATGCCTCCTCCTGCATCGAAAGACGTCCAGCTCTTTGGTTACTTCAATTCATGGAGATATCCAAGCCCTGGCAGAGATTCCCTCCATCGTCACTGTGGCTGACCTCGGTGGGAGTAAGTTTCCTGTGGCTCGACCTCGGGCCGTTCCCTCTGGCATAGTTACAGCTCAGTCCCAGATCAGTAAGGAACCAAAGCCTATCTACTCAATCCTAACCCCCTCCATTCCTGCTCTTGAAGACCTAGCCATTATCAACGTGCACCTATAAGACTCGATATTTGGTGAATCTTTAGAATCTGGCTCTGATCCGGTACCAGAAACTTGGCTGGCCATATTGTCCTCTTCCAAAGCTAAGGCGGTAGAATGCCTACACCTGTCTACGACAATAGAGAATCGATTTGGCCCATTGGTGAAGCTGGAGCATAACCTGTCTGCTCATTAGGAAGATCCCTCTGTCTCTGGATGCATAGCTCTAAATTTGTTGACCATAGATATTGGTGATCGTTCGATCACAGCTGTTTCCTCTGATCCTGCTCCATTATCGCTTCATTATGCTAAAACGTTAGCACGCAGGAACCTCTCTCCCTCTCCCAATGTTTAAAGTTCTCTCGTGGAATGTCAGAGTGACCGCAAATAAGTCTACTTTGAGGAGAGACAAGTCTCTCTACATGATTCACAAAGTCTCGATACTGATCCTTATTAAACCTAAGATCAAAATCAAGAAACTCAAGCATATTCAAATGTAACTCGGATTTGTGGCTGCGATGGCTGGGTACAAAGAAATATGGATTCTTCACAAAAATGAAGCATCAGTTTCCATAGTTAGCGACTTCGATCAAGTGCTGATAGTGTGGGTTCATCACCCCTCCTTGGCAAAGGTGTCCCTCCTCTCTGTTGAGCACGACAGCTGTTTACCCCGGGACAGACGGCTGTTTTGGAGTCATCTGGATCTTATCCTAACCGAGAATACTTCGATGCCTTGGTTAGGCGTCGGTGACTTCAACGCAACTTTGGCCACTACGGAGAAGTCGGGCTGTCGCCCGCCTTCGTCGTCTTCTATGCATGACTTCTCTAGCTTCATTATGGAAGCAGGTCTCCTATCCCTCCCCTTCATCAACAATCCTTTCACTTGGTGCAATCATCAGGATGGCATCCACAGACAGTATTCGCGCCTGGATAGAGCTCTGGCCAACAACATATAGCTTGATATGGTCCATGCAACGCTGCTCACCAACCTGAATGCCGTAAAGTCTGATCACGCTCCCCTCCTCCTCGAGATCAACGCCCAGGCTCCTGTAGCAGTTAAATCTTTTAAATTCCTGAACGTGTGGCACCACCACCCTACTTTCCTGGAGACTGTCTATGACTCCTGGGTGTTCGTCTCCTCCCCCAATCCCCTTGTTCGGTTCTCGATCAGACTTAAAGCCACTCGAAAGGCTTTGTCTAGCTCGAGTAAAAACATATTCGGCGACATCTTTAGAGAGGTTTGGGCGGCTGAGGAGGCGGTGTGCCATGCGGAAGGGATTTATCGTAGTGATAGCTCTTTGATGAATCGGGGTGCTCTTAGTTTGGCTATAGTTCATCTTAAACAACGTCTCAAGTATGAGGAAGAGTTCTGGAGGCAAAAAGCGAGCCTCAAGTAAGATATTGACGGCGACAAAAATACCAAATACTGTTAGTGCCGGGGCACAATTTTTTGATGGAAAACTGAGAAAATGAAACAATTGTAAAAATAATGTTTCAAATCAACACTTCAAAGAAGGTGATTATGAATTACGAGAATCTAAAAAGATTTTGTAATCAACAGCAATCGATCGTAGTACTTCTAAAAAAAAGATATAATCAGAATTACTGGCAGCAATGAAGAAGGTGACTGGCGAAAGATGGAAGATCTCCTGCTGGGGTGAATTATCACCGTTGTTCAAAGCTTTATTCGCCCTACACGAACAGCTTCCAGGAACCAGCAAGTTCGTCGAAGAACTTGGAACACTCCTTTTCTTCTGACTCCTCGGATGGACACGAACTCCCGTACAAAAGCAACGCTGGTGCGGCGCCTTTCCTCTCTCTCGAAGGCTGCTGGAAGATCAGAAATGTATTAAAGAACACTTCTGAATTCTCTGTTTTACTTGTGCTAAAAAATACTTCATAAACTTTCTGTGTGGCTTCTCTTTCTTGTGTATGTATCCAGCCTTGAGAGAGAGAGGATACCTTATATAGGCCCTGCAGCAACTGTTCGGTTGCCACAAAGTTAGGGACGTGGTAAAAACCACCCTGAACATGTAGCAACCGCCCAGAACATGCAAATGCACGTTCTGCTGCAAGTTGCGCCAACTGCGTTCACCCAGCACTTCCTGCACTCTGCGTACTGAGCCACTTGCGTCAACCTGCGCACTGCGCCACTGCACAACCAGCGCAGCCAGTGCACCCGACGCAACCTGTGCACAACCTGTGCGCAACCTGGAGTGCAACCTGGCGTGCACCCTGGTCGCGCAACCTGGCGCGCAACCTGGCGCGCACCCTGGTCGCACAACCTGTGGCGCACAACGTGGCAGCTCAAGTGGCTCGCACAACTAAAGCGCACTATACGCCTAGCGATGATGCTGACGTGCTAAGTGTAAAGTGCGCCAACAAAATGCCATATTACGCCTCATGAGCCCATGAGCCCGAGTCCGAGTCCGAGTCCGAGTCCGAGTCCGAGTCCGAGTCGCTAAGCCCCTACGGGGCTGAGCTCATATGGAAATGAATTTCCCAAGAGCAAAAAACATGAATGCTTTTATTGTTGATTTAGCCTTTTTTTTATTAGAAAAATAATCCCACATGGCACACCGATGTGCACCTCCACACACATGTGCATCTCTAAACTAGCAAAGCTAATATATAGAGATACAACTCCTTTGGTCTAGCCGATGTGGGACTAAAATTCTCTTTGAAAAAGACCAAACTTCAACAATCCCCCACATATCTCTATATATGAGTGTAAGTGTTTCCCACAGTAACTGTCCATCATGCATTAGGAGAGATGTCGCTGACGACTTGAATCTTTCCACATGGGTCAAACAACATACTATAATACAAGAATGACTAAGCCTTGAATTCTGCATCATAGCTGAAATTTTTCCTACTCACATAATGTAGTTACATGTGCTTCTGGCTATACATTAAAGGCCCTGTGCCAGCCTGGTTTGAGTGTATAATTTTAGGCGTCTACAAGTTTACCCTCAAGAGACGGCCTGATATCTTCTTATCCATACACTATAGGTGAGTTCATTATAAAGTGACATGGCATGAAGCGCTTTGCGCTTCCCTTGCGGTGCTACGCCGCTATGACATGGCTTAAAGCCAAGCCATTACCCCTCTCTGGGAATCATCCCATATCTGGGAACCTTTGTAGTGTCATACTACTGTAGCATGAGGCAACTGCCTCTTTGTAGTGCCAAACTACCCAGCATGAAGCCTTAGGCTCCCTTGCGGTGTTACGCCGCAACGACATGGCTTGCAAGGCCGAGGCTTTATCCCTAACCGGGTACCTCATCGTGGTGTCGTACCACTATAACATGAGGAACTCCTCCTCTTTATAGTGCTGACTATACCCCTCTTTATTTTAAAATACAGCATTAGGCTAACTGCCTATTTGCAGTGCTACGCCGCTGTGACTTGGCCTGCAAAGCCGAGGCTTTATCCTATTCCTGGACAGTACCCCAAATATAGAAACCTCATTGTGGAGTCACCCCACTGTAGCATAGAGTTTCACTCCATGTAGTGCTGCTCTACCGTGCTTCCTGTAAAGCACACCAGGCATTCACTCTGCCTGAGAACTCATTAAGACAATTAAGCCAACCTTCCCACAGGAACCGTTTTTTACAGAAAACAACAGTAGACAACAGTGGTTATAGGTCCGTAACCTCTCCATGCCCAATAGAACATGTACCCACCGTTCATGATATTCTTCCGATTAGTGGTCCTCCCTTGAACCAAAAGCTAGATGCCTAGTAGATAAATCTTTGAACTATTAGTATAAAACTTTATGGTAGGAATACAATATCAGAATGCCTTCAAGCCCATTTTACAAGCTGTGTCATCGACCAGCTGGCGCTTGAGGCCCTTGGTGAATGGATCCGCCAGGTTCTCCTGACTCCGAACATCAATTACTGCAACAACACCTCTCTTGATAAGATCGTGTACTGCCCTGTGCTTCAACCATAAAGTCCTCTTCTTCCCGTTGAAGAGGTCATTTAATGCCACCTCCGCAGTCGCCTGGTTGTCGCAGTATATCGGTATTGCCGGTATTTGCGCCCCAACCACTGGAAGATCATACATGAGCTCCCGAAGCCATTCTGCTTTTTCGGCTGCGGAATCAAGTACAAAGAACTCAGATTCTATGGATGACCGCGAGAGCATAGTCTGCTTAGAGCATAGTCTGCTTCTTCGACTTCCACGATATAACAGCTCCACCCATTATAAAATGAATCCACCTGTGGACCTCTCGCTCTCCACCTCTGAGCACCAGCTGGCATCACTGAAGCCTTCTACTACCAGCGGATCTCCGCTGTAGTACAGTGCATATGTCTGAGTCTTCTTGAGATATCTCATAACCCGTTTCACATCTTTCCAGTGTTCAACACCTGGGTTACTCGTAAAACAACTCAGCATTCCCACGGCGAAAGCTATGTCAGGCCTTGTGGCAGTAGTCGCATACATCAAACTCTCGATTACGCTTGAATACTCCAGCTGCCTGACACTTTCCCCTGAATTAGGCTTCAGCTTCAGATCATACCTGTATGGCGTATCGATCCCTGAAAGATCTCGATAACCATAACGAGTTATCATTTTTTTAATATAATGAGACTGTGACAGCGCTAGTCCAGTATCTGTCCGGATGATCTTGATCCCTAAGATCACATCAGCTTTCCCCAAGTCCTTCATACTGAACTTGCTCCGTGACACAGCTCATATCCGTACCTAGGATAAGCATGTCGTCCACGTACAGACAAACGATCATGCCTCTTCCATCAGCGAACTTCGTGTAAACACACTTGTCCGTTTCGCTGACCATGTAGCCATTTGACCTTATAACTTTGTCAAATTTTTCATGCCACATCTTGGGAGCCTGTTTAAGACCGTACAAAGATTTCACCAACTTGCAGACTTTGTCTTTAAGATCCTTGACGACAAATCCCTCTGGCTGTTGCATATAAATCTCTTCGATCAGCTCACCATTTAGGAAAGCTGTTTTTATATCCATCTGATGTATCACCATCTTATGTATTGCTGCAAGAGCAATCAACATTCTGATGGTGGTCATCCGGGCTACTAGAGCATACGTGTCAAAGTAGTCAATCCCCTGCTTCTGAGAAAACCCCTTGGCTACCAACCTAGCCTTGAACTTGTCAATAGTTCCGTCTGCTTTCATCTTCTTCTTGAAGATCCATTTGCATCCGATGGGTTTCGCTCCTTCAAGAAGATCAACCAACACCCAAGTGTTATTTGAGGTGATGGAATCAATTTCATTGTCAATTGCCTCCTTCCAGAAAACCGCATCTCTGGTCTTCATCGCCTCATCATAGGTAAGCGGATCAGCTTCCACATGATAGGTGACAAAGTCACTTTCGAAGTCCTTCGGCCTCCTCACTCGCTTCGTTGACGGCTCAGCGAGATCTGGTTCAACCGTTGTTTCAACAACAACATCTTCTTGGACCACATCTTCATTGAAGACCTGCGCACCCTCGTTATTCTCCGGAATATCTGCAAGAACAATATTCTTGTGCCTTGCAAATTTGTCTTCAAAATATTCTGCATCGCGAGATTCAATGATATGATTTGACTCAATATCAAGAAATCTCTGAGCATCACTCTTATCGGCATACCCCAAGAAGATCGTCTTAGTAGTCCTTGTCCCAAGCTTCTGAATCTTCAGATCTGGAAGCTTGACATATGCCAGACACCCCCACACTCGAATGACATTCAAGTTAGGTCTGACCTTGAACCAGAGTTCATGAGGAGTAACATCTGAAGTTGCATGAGGCACTCTATTTAAAATAAAAGTGGCCGTCAATGCAGCTTCTCCCCAGTAGCACTTAGGAAGACCAGCAGTCAACAACATTGAGTTAATCATTTCTGTTAACATTTTTGTTCTTTCTCTCTGCTACTCCATTTGATTGAGGAGAGTACAGAGCCGTAGTCTCATTGACAATTCCATGTTCTTTGCAGAACGATGCGAATTTATGAGACCTGTACTCCCCACCTCGATCACTTCTTATTCTTTTGAGTTGTTGTCCAGTCTGTCGCTCAGCTTCGGCTCTGAACTCCTTGAACTTCTCGACTGCTTCGTCTTTAGCCTTCAGCAAGTAGACGAACGCATACTTTGAGAAGTCATCGATGAAGGTTATAAAATACTTTATCCCGACCTTTGTAGAGAACTGTTTGAAGTCACAGATATCGGAGTGTACCAACTCCAGAAGATCTGTACTTCGATTAACCCGAGGAAAGGGTTTCCTTGTGATCTTTGTTTGAGCACAAACTTCATATTTCTCTACCTTACCCCCATACTTGGAGATAAGTCCTAAACTAGACATTCTGTTTATTCGTTTACAATGAACATGTCCTAGCCTATTATGCCACAACTCAAGAGTATAAGCAGAAGGAGTGATTTCATTAATCATATTAATTATATTGGATTGATTTACAAGCTGAATTTTGAACATTTCTCCGGTATAAAAAGCTTTCCCAAAATATGTTTCCTTGATAGACATCACCATCTGGCCAGCATTGATGTCCATCCTGAGGCCTGCGTTACAGAGTAGGCCTCCTGAGATCAGGTTCTTGGCGATAGCAGGTACGTGCTTCACGCCTTGAAGAGTCAGAGACTTCCCCGAAGTCAGCTTCAACACCACCGTCCCGATCCCGAGCACTTCAGCTTGTGCCTGGTTCGTCATCATAACCACTTCAGAAGTAGGTGTGTAGGTGGTGAACCACTCCTTACTGGAGCAGACATGGCAGGAGGCTCCAGTGTGTACCCACCAGTCAGAGTCAGTCCTTACCGTATTAACTTGCGCAATCATAGCAACAACGTCAGAGATCATAGATACCTTACTAGGCTCTCCTTGCTCTGATTGCTTGGTCTTTGCTTTGTATTCATTCTTGAAGTGGCCCTTCTTGCCACACTTAAAACAAGGCATCTGAGACTTTGCCTTCTTTCTCTTGAAAGAAGTCCCCTTCACGTTCAGATTGTTAGGGTCCTTCTTCTTGTTGTGGGAAGCCGCCTGCTTTCCCCTTGGTTCCTTGGTATGAACCAGATTGGCATTAGCCAATTGCTTGGACAGTGCGTCCACCTTCAGTTGAGCCTGTATCTGGTCCTCAACATTGATTTTCTGTAAGAGATCCTCAAGGCTGATCTCAAGCTTCTTTCTATGCATATTTGCATAGAACTTACTCCACCCAGCGGGGAGCTTTGAGACAATCCCTCCAACAACAAACTTGTCAGGAGGGGCATCGCCTCGTCTTCCAATTTCTGTCGCAGCTTCAGAAATTCTTTTACCTGCGGCAACATGGACTTCTCATCCTCAAAAGCCATTTGTGATATTTTTCAACCACAAATATCTTGCTCCTGTTCTTGTCTTCTTCGTACAGTTTCTCCAGAGACTCTCATATGTCTCTGGCAATTGTCTTCTTACTGTAGGATTCTGCTAGGGAATCTTCCATAGCATTCAGGATAAGCAGCCTGCAAATGCTATTTTCTCTTCTCCACTTGGCCTGAAGTTTAGTAGCCGTAGTAATTGCGGCAGCAGACCCAGTATCTGAAACGGTAGGTTTCTCTTCAAGAAGCACGTGATCAACGTCTCTGAGTTGAAGAGTGAGATAAACCTTCCTCTTCCAGACTTGATAATGCTTTCCATCAAACTTTTCTAACTTACAAAAGTCAGTATTGAGGAGTGAAGCATTAACGTTTTCTATCGTAGCAATAAAGCTTTGAGACTGTTAGTGCCGGGGCATAATTTTTTGATAGAAAACTGAGAAAATGAAACAATTGTAAAAACAATGTTTCAAATCAACACTTCAATGAAGGTGATTATGAATTACGAGAATCTAAAAAGATTTCATAATCAACAGCAATCGATCGTAGTACTTCTAAAAAGAAGATACAATCAGAATTACTGGCAGCAATGAAGAAGGTGACTGGCGAAAGATGGAAGATCTCCTGCTGGGATGAATTATCACCGTTGCTCAAAGCTTTATTCGCCCTACACGAACAGCTTCCAGGAACCAGCAAGTTCGTCGGAGAACTTGGAACACTCTTGCTCTTCTGACTCCTCGGATGGACACGAACTCCCGTGCAAAAGCAATGCTGGTACGGTGCCTTTCCTCTCTCTCGAAGGCTGCTGGAAGATCAGAACTGTGTTAAAGAACACTTCTGAATTCTCTGTTTTACTTATACTAAAAAACACTTCGTAAACTTTCTGTGTGGCTTCTCTTTCTTGTGTATATACCCAGCCTTGAGGGAGAGAGGATGCCTTATATAGGCCCTACGACGATGTTGACGTGCTAAGTGTAAAGTGCGCCAACAAAATGCCACATTACGCCTCATGAGCCCATGAGCCCGAGTCTGAGTCCGAGTCGCTAAGCTCCTACGGGGCTTAGCTCCCATGGAAATGAATTTTCCAAGAGCAAAAAGCATGAATGCTTTTATTTTTGATTTAGCCTTTTTTCCATTAGAAAAATAACCCCACATGGCACACCCATGTGCACCTCCACACCACATGTGCATCTCTAAACTAGCAAAGCTAATATATAGAGATACAACTCCTTTGGTCTAGCCGATGTGGGACTAAAATTCTCTTTGAAAAAGACCAAACACCAACAAATACATCCATGGGTGTGTCAAAGGGAAACGTCAACAGCTCGTGATTCATCACATCACCGACGACGATGGCATTATCCTTTAGGACCAATCTGATATTCAAACTGTTGTGATTAATCACTACTCTAGAGCTTTTGAGAGAGAGGACATTAGCCTGGATCCAGACTTCATGTCGGCCATCCCTCATATTTTCTACAGGGACAACGACAAGCTGATGCAACTCCCCACGGCTGAGGAGATGAAAGCGGCGGCTTGGGCGCTGAATAAAGATGGCGCTCTGGGTCCGAACAGCTTTTTGGGGGTCTTCTATCGTCACTGTTGGGACATCATTGGTACCGACGCCCTTGAAGCGGCGATTGCCTTTTTCCAAGGCCTTAGCTACCCCAAGGCCATCTCGACCACCAACTTCGTGCTTGTTCAGAAGACGACCAACCCGGCCTCTTTTGCTGATCTTCGTCCTATGAGTATATGTACCTTCTTTAACAAAATGATCTCTAAATTGATTGCAAGCAGGTTGGCGAATCTCCTTCCCGCTATTATTTTCCCGGAGCAAAGCGGCTTCGTTCGCGGTCGTGCTATCACCGATAATATCATGCTCACTCAGGAAACAATTCATTGCCTCAAACATCCGGCCGAGGCGGGAATATTGCCATTAAGCTCGACATGGAAAAGGCATACGATAGATTGGACTGAAGATTCCTGAGTCGTGTCTTCAGGGCATTTGGCTTCTCTAAGCCTTCGATCGATTTGGTGTGGCATTCGGTGGCTAACTCATTTTTCTCTATCTTGGTGAACGGGCATGCGGCTGGCTTCTTCAGGTCTTCCCGTGGGGTCAGACAGGAAGATCCACTCTCCCCTGGGATTTTTATTATTCTGGCGGAAGTCCTTAGCCGCAATCTTAATAAGATATGTTCTATTCGAGGTTTATACACTTCCATACGGCGATCGGTTGCTAGATCATCTCCCACTTGGCGTATGCTGATGATGTGCTCATCTTCTTATCTGGAGATATTGGCTCGTTGGTGGGGGTTACCGCCACATTTAAAAGATATTCGAAGGTATTGAGACAGAGTGTTAACAATAGCAAAAGCTTTGTCTACGTTCACCATTCTATTTCTGCAGATAAGAAGGCACAATATGCTAGGATTTCAGGATCTGCGGTGCTCGACCCCCCTTTTGTCTACCTTGGTTGTCATTTGACATACGACTGACGTAACACGGCCATGTTCGACCCCTTGATTGGTAAGATTAGGAAAAAGTTGGAAGGGTGGCATAATTCCATTCTCTCCCCTGGCGGGAAGCTCTTGCTCATTCTTCATGTACTCTGCTCTATCCTCGTCTACTTACTTGCTGCTTGGGCCCCCCAAGAAGGTTATCGACATCATCAAACGCATGTGTATCTGCTTCCTTTGGGGGCAAAGCGAGGGCGTCGACAAGAGGACATGGGCTAGCTGGAAGATAATTGCGCTTCCAATGGGCAAGGGCGGCTTCGGCGTACGACAAATGTCAGACATCGTGGATGCTTTCTTTATCAAATTGTGGTGGAAGGTCAGATCCTCTACCTCGCTCTGGATCAGATTCATTCGAATTAAGTATTGCCGCTACGTTCATCTTACTTAGGCTTGTGCAAATAGCAATTCTTCTGGAGCTTGGAGATGCATCCTTCGCGGTAGGCAGTTGGGGGAATAATACATTCGATTGAAGGTGGGCGACGGTGATTCGAGCCTGCTGTTCGAGAATTGGACGGCGTAAGGCCGATTGACACCGATCAGCCAGGTTCTGAACAACAGCCCCATTTCACTTATCTGGGGACCGAAGGGACTTGGGATCTCAGGCAGGCGGCTGCCATTTTTGGGGAGGCGAGCGCTGCAGCTATAGCGAACGTGGATGTAGATGTGGTGGTGGGCGGGTCAGTCGACTCCTTTCGTTGGTCCCTGAACACCTCGGGGGATTTCTCTCTTCAATCTGCATGGAATGCTGTTAGAGCGACTGCTCCTCCTTTCCGACTACGGGCAGGTATTGGCATTCGAATATTTTAAGCAAATGGTCCATACTCATTTGGCGAGCGGTCCGTAGAAAGCTTCCCACAGATGAGGTTTTAATGACTCTTGGGTTTAGTCTATCTTCGAAGTGCCACTGTTGTCGAGATCCCAATAGAGAGTCGATCTCCCACGTTCTGGTGGAGGGCGATCTTGCGAGGAAACTGTGGGGCCATTTCGAAAGACTATTCAGGATGAGGAGCGACGAGGAAGATATCATTGGGCAGTTACAGGCCTGGGGTGCAATCGGGATGAGTAGGAAGATACGGACTGTTATGGCGGCTATTGTGTGGCTACTTTGGAAGAATCGTAACAAAGCTAGGTTCGAGGTATCGTTATTCACTGAGGCACAGTTAATAGCGAAGATCTTCCAGGTGGGCAAGACTATGGCTTAGCCCATTTAGGATATTGTATTGACGAGTCGGTGTCAGTGGATTGTTGGATGTGGGGTGGGTTTGGCATTCTTTTTTGGTCGCCCACAGGTTGGGCTTTTTGTAAAGGCGGTCACCTTTTTGGCCTTTCCCTTATTTTATAGAATTTTAGAAAAATTAATACATATATATATATATATATATATATATATATATATAATCTAAAATACTTTTAAATTTTACTTTTTTAAAAAAAAATTTTGAATATTTTTATACTAAAATAATTTATGCCATATATATAAAAAAAACATTATTATTATTATTATTATTATTATTATTATTATTATTATTATTATTATTATTATTATTCTTAATTCCTAGAGTTTATAAAATTTCTTAAAATTCCTAAAAATTTAAAATAAAAATCTAAAAATGTCTAAAAACCCACCATTTATAGAGTTTATTATATAAAATGTCTAAAAACCCTTATATTTAATTATAAAAATTCTTTGTATTTTACTTACACACATATATATTTATAGATATATCCATATATTCACTATATGTAAATAACAAAAATTAATTTATTCGAGAGAAAAGAAAAGTATAATTTTAGGGGTATTACACATCCTCCTCAATGGCACTGTGCTACACACATTATAGATGTCGTGGTACCATGCCAAATACATCGTACTTATCGTGGCTAATTAGCTAGTAACTATTAACTAATTAAATTAGTAGTTAGTGGTTAGTATTTTTTACTATTTCTTTTTTTCTACACCTACTAGATATTATAAGTATGCCATTAGGGTTCCTACTCTACCCAATAAATATTGGGGACTCCCCAATATTTTACAAGCACTTTCCTAAAGGTTTTTTCTAAGTCATCAGTTTTTTTTTTTTACTTGGGGGCAGCCCAACATGAGGTATAAAAGACAATTTTTCTAATTTTTCTCTCTCCCTCCCTATACTCTTTTCCTCTCTCACTCAACTCTTTTCTTCTCTCCCTCTACTTTTTTCTTCTCTCCCAACATTTCTAGGTCATAGAATTAAACCCTAGTCCAAATTTTTTTATAAATTTTTCTTCCTTTCTTTTCGAGAATTATCTCCAAAAAATTCTCTTATCTCAATCATGTTTGGCACAAATTTTTTCCCAAATTTGTCTAAGATCAGTTACCAAAAAAAGTTTCCACTGATACTCAAAATCATAAAACGTACGCATAAATATTAGGTTTAGAATCACTTTAGGGTTCATGAATGAATTTTTTGAACATGATCCGACATATTTTTTGAAATCCTAACCCTAGAACAAGACAAATCGTTGTGGTCGTTCGGCTGCTACAGTCGTGGCTTACAATATTAGGACTGCCAGGGTTGTGGCAGTCCTAATGCAAAGTAGGACTGCCAGACTTTCTGCAGTCCTACATTAAGTTAGGACTGACAGGTCCCTGGCAGTCTTTACTTAATAAAGGACTGCCAGGGTGTTGGCAGTCCTGTATAAAACTCTTTTTTGAAGAGAGTTTCATACCTAAACTCTCTTCACAGAGAGTTTGGGTCAGGATTTCCAGGCCCCTGGCAGTCATTACTTAATAAAGGACTGCCACGGTACTGGCAGTCCTGTATAAACATTATCTTCATATATTAAGTAAATTATAACTATGTTTGGTGTTACAACTCCATGCTTAAATGTTGTGAAAGAAAGACTAAAAGCTGAAGGTTATGAGACCCTAATATTTCATGCCACAGGAGTTGGACGCAAAAGGAAGAGCCAGCAAGAGCAAGAGCCAGCTCCTACCAGCATGATCGAACAGAGAGTTTCAATTAGGACTGTCAGCACCCTGGCAGTCCTACTTTAGTGTAGGACTGCCAGGGGTGTGGCAGTCCTACATTAGTGTAGGACTGTCAGGGTTGTGGCAGTCCTATTTGAAATACTGTCAAACTCTCCTCACAGAGAGTTTCAAATAGGACTGCCACCACTCAGGTAGTCCTACATTAGTGTAGGACTACCTAGTGGGTGGCAGTCCTGATACTAACTCTCTGTGAGGAGAGTTTGAAATACAAACTCTTCTCACAGAGATTTTCAATTAGGTATCCAAAGAGAGTTTATACATACACATGTCCACATAACAACATATCTACTATTATGTATCCAAATTAAGACAATCATATCCAACTTACATCAAAAATAACAACATATCTGATAAAATATCCAACAAGTCAAGTTTCCAAACAACATATCCTTCAAAAAAAATCCGATAATTTTCTAAAATGAAGTATACGACAAAATACCCTAAAATCCACAAGTCAAGCTTCCAAACAACAATACCACAACCAAATTACATCCAAATACAAAATGATTTTGAATATCCAACTACATATCATATCGGGCCTTTTCAAACAACTTCGACCGAGCTTGGGGTGCCGGTGGCTGCGTCCGAGACCGAACTTGGGGCGCCGGTTCGAAAATTCTAATCGGGCGCTCGAGATGACGTCCCTCGCGTTCCTTCCGCTTTGACGCAGTTGGACGTATTCTTTTGTTAGCGGTCAGAGGACTGCAGGACAACATACAGTTATTAAATAATAAAAACGTAAATAGACAACAATTAAACATTATATTAAGAATTTCTAATGTCAGGGAATAAAAATAGACAATAATCAAACATCATGTTAACGAAAATAGACAACAATTAAACATATAGTTGTTAAACAATTAAACAGCATTAGGACTGTCAGGGATGTGGCAGTCCTACTGTAAAGTGGGACTGCATGGAGTTTGGCAGTCCTACTTTGCAGTAGGACTGCCACATCCCTGGCAGTCCTAATGTTGCTCGACTGTAGCAGCCGAACGTTGTATAGTGTTCTAGGGTTTGGGATTCAAGTAATGTGTGCGAATTATCGTATTCGAAAAATTCATTCATCAACCCAAAAGTAATTCCAAACCTAATTTATCAAATCTTTTTGGATATTTAACAATGATTCTTTGATTTGGCAAAAAATTATAAAACTGTAGAGGAAATTAGGGAAGAACATACCTAGACTCCGATGATTGCTTTGACTTGCATGTCATCTCTTACAATGGAGTGGTAGAGGAGAGAGTGGTGGAAGAATTTGGAATGGAGTGATATAGGAGTGGTAGAGAAGAGAGTAGGGTTTTGTGAAAGCTTTTCTTTTGGTGGAGAGCTTTTCTTTTGGTGGTGAGAGAGAGAGAGAGAAAAATGAGAAATGGAAAAGAAATGAGGGTTTGGGGGTTGGGCTACCCCCAAGCAACTTGTGGACAGCCCCCAGCAAAAGTTTTACCTTCTTGGGCTGTCCCCAAGTAAAATTGGTGGTGCCCTTAGAAAAACCTTTCCTAAAGTTCCTACACGCTATCATAGTCGCTGCCCCTACTGTGCAATAACTCCCAGCCTATCCCGACCTTCGACCTCCATCCTCTGCCCCAACTCCACCTTTGCCGCTCCGGCCATCACCGTCTCGCCCAGTGGCATCAGCTCCACCACTACTGAACCCACCGTTTCCTCAGCTCCTCCAACCACCGCCAGTATCATCGATTGGTCACCGTCTCGCCCAGTGGCATCAGCTCCACCACTACTGAACCCACCGTTTCCTCAGCTCCTCCAACCACCGCCAGTATCATCGATTGGTCACCACCAACACAGTAGCAACCACCCTCTTCCACTGTCACCATCCCGATCCCGGCAATACTTCTCCCCGATCCAGACTCAACAACTCCATGACCACCACTACCTCACCACTCTACCTCCTGCCACCACCACCACCTTAGCCCTCCACCTCCACTATGCCACACCCGAGCCACCCTTCCGGCCGGCCACTCTCTCACTAGCACCACCATCCCAAACTACTGCCGCCATCACCACAAAAACCACCACACCACAAAGAGAGGGAAAGAGAAAGCAACCCGGCTGTTCTGCCCGGTGCGACCCCCGAGCCATCTTCGGCACCGCCGCTATGCCCTAGATCCGGCATCCTCCGACCGTTCCCGCTGTCCCCGCGTCTCTTGAGTGCCGAGTTGTGCCTCGACGATATCTAAAGAGCACCACCCTATGCTCGACAAAAGTACGATGTCGTGGCCAGCCACTGCCAGCTCCCCACTCCGCCAACAGGGCTCTTCCCAGCGCCACAGCCCGGCGTTGTCTCTCCACTGTCGGCACAAGCCACCGGCGCACCACCGCCGGAGCCCAGTGAGTACCCCCTTCGACTCTCCCCTTGGTTTCATCTCTGTCTCACTCTCTCACAACTCTGTTGAATTTTAGGGAAATGGGGAATGTTTGGGAACATCAGTTCCTTCGCTCCCTTTCCTTCGATTTTAAACCCCTTTTGCTGTTAGTAAATGGGTTTTTTGTAGGGAATGAGCAAATACCGACCGATACCGAAAAATCGATCGAATACCGATTAAAATATTTCAAAAAATCGAATCGAAATTATGTGTCGATACCGAATTGCCGAACTGACTAAATTATGGTAGAATGGTAATGGTAACGGTTTGAGTGTAATACCATACCGAAAATATCGAATCGAACAGATTCACACACACACACACACATATATATACACACACACGCACACATTTTTTAATGTTGTTCATGATTAATTTTATACTACTCATTTTTATTTTTATCTTTGTTTTGGTTGGTTTTCTAGAACTTGGAATAGATTTTAGTGGACTTAAATTTATGTTAAGAATGCTAAGAATTGATTTTTTTGATCTTTTGAGCTTATGCTTTTGTGTTCTCATAGAATTTTGAAGTGAATTTTGGTTACTTAAAATTATACTAAAGATTAAACTTAGTGACCGTGTTTGATATTTTAAGCTCATTTTTAGGTGTTTGCGACTTGTTAAATATTGTTCTAATAATTTTGATTAATTGTTTGGTTGGTAGAGGCTTGGCTTTAAAATTAATGCTTCCAAAAAAGTAAAATATATATATTATAGGTTAAGAGGTTCTACAATATTAAGTGTGTTAATTGATAAAATATTAATTGGTAAAATACCGATACCGAACAAAAACCGGCCAAATACTGATTTAACCGAAACCGAAAAAATCGATTCTAAATGGTAAGATATTGGTATTGATTTTTCAAATACCGATTTTAAAAATGCCAAAAAAATCGACCAAATACCGACCGATTATACCGACGAGAACCCCTAGTTTGTTGATTAGTTATTATGATAGGGATATGGGGTAGCTGTTTGGGCCGGGTCTGTGCCTAGGCCAGCCCGAGCCCATCAGCTTTTAAAAAAAATAATAGTAATGAGTCTAAAGTAGTGTTCTTCCTTTATGATTATATAACTGATTGATAGGATTAAGTTATTATTATTATTTATTATTATTATTAATAAATAATTAGGGTTTGATTTTATTTGGGATTTAAATTGTTTGGGCTGCTAATTCTTGGGCTCAAGGCCTAGATATTTTATAACCTACTTATGTTGGGCTTGAGGCTGATTTAATCTGTAAATTTTATTTTGGGCTAAATAATATTTGGGATGTTATTATTAATAGATATATGTATATGCTATGTATTATCATTATATTTGTAAAATCTTAATAATTTTGTTGAAAATATATAAATATAAATATCACTACCAATATTTCTCAAGAGGTATTAATATATATTATATATATATATATATATATATATATATATATATATATATATATATATATATATATATTAAATAATTTTTAAAAAATATTTGAATTATATATATACACGATTAACTAAATTATAAAATATTTGGGTCTAATATATATATTACCCATTTCTTTTGTCTAAATCCTATTTCAAATTGGTTTATCAATCTAAAATAATATTATAGTATTTCCTCTAATAAATCGTATTTTACCAATATACGGGTTAGAGACCCAAAATGATTTTTCTAGGTTTTCAAATATATATATATATATATATATATATATATATATATATATATATATATATATATATATATATATATATATATATATATATATATATTCTTTTTCCTTTAAAATCATAAGTCGCGACTATTATAGTCGTTTCCTATTTCTTGATTCTATTATCGTGCCGAACTCTGATTTTGGACTTCTATATACCAAACTAGGCTATTTGGACTATTCTAGACTTAATGGAACTGCTTGTGCCATCGTTTGGGACCATCTTGTGGAACATAGCATCGTACCTATTTCGTGTCGATACGTTCGTGTCGCGCATGTCGACTTCAACCAAATTGAGGCGAGTATATTTTCTGATAGTTTTCGTTACCATGATAGAATCTATGATATTAGTTTGTAGTGTTATGCTTGATACTTGACACGAGAGTATACAGATTGTTATAGCTTGGACCCGTCATAAGATGTTATTCCTGGTTATCCTGGTATACTGATATATAACTCGTTCTTGATTATTGTTCTTGTACTTGTATGGACATTGATTCCTAAGGAGATTTGCTACCCTCTTAGAGAATCTCGTATCGTAATGTGCCATGGTTAGATCCATTATACTAGTCGGGGGATGGAGAAATATTAGGAGATTATGTGATCATACGTCTACTTGTTTACTTATTTGTGCGTAGCTTACCCTCGCCACATGTAGGGTATAGCCTGACCTTACTTGTACTTGTGCATAGCTTCCATACCTATGCTTGTACTTATGCATAGCCGGTCATATGGATAGCCTGATCCTAGTCCTAAGCCGATCACATAGTAAACTAATATCTCAAGGTACTGTCTAGTAGTAGTACATGTTCTATTCCAGATTATTACCTGCTGTTATACTGTACTCCTGATTACTTACAATATATTATTACCATGACATGCTCTCATGATTTCCCTACTTTTCTACTATTCAATTCTACTTATCTATCATGTATTTCATTGATTACTGTTATTTATAGTTTTTGTCAATTTAATGGAAGTGTTGTTAGTTTATGTACTTCGCTCCAATCCTGACTGGATAACCATATTTTAGTAGTTATTATGTTCCACATTCTTGGACTACAGGACGATGCTAGCTGAGACAGATCTCGATGATCCATTGACCATGAGTTGACTCTTGAGAGCTCTAGGCCATTACTTCTTTATTTAGATTGTGTTTTTGTTATCGAATTTGTCTTCGATACATTCTTGTCTTATATGATCATTGTATACTCTAGTTGATTTAGTGTACTGCTATCTTTCATATTTCTTATCTTCCTTAGTTGTTTGTGATTAGAGTATGTATAGTTATTATAGATCATTTAGATGTTAAAATTTTGCTGGGTACTTAATAACGCTCTACCACAGATACGGTAGCGTAGGCTGGACGTAGCCCATGTACTCGTGCCCGATATCTAGGTGTGGGTCATGACACACCGAGTCACACATCCTTACCTTTTATTTTCCTACAGAAGCAATACAAGACACTAAATAGATACATCACAACATTATGATACACATAGCAACATAAACATCATTTCTATAATCCACGTGATATATATAGAAGAACAATCCTATTAATCTCTTTATCTTGTTCATTTTATTATCACGTAACACGAACATAAAGGACTAGGCATACAATATGAATTCATTAAGTATGCAGGAAAAGAAGGATCACTAAGACCACCCACCATGAAAAAACTTTGCCTCGACTGAATAGACACCGAACCATGCCTCAGATAAATGATTTGACGTGATGTACAAACTTCTTAATCGGTAAACCACAAACGAGCCTGCTCCATAAACCATCCAATTAAACTTGATCGAGTTAACTATCACTACCACAATTCTAGTTTGAGGGTAAATTTGTCATTTTTGGGGTAAATTAAATTTATTGGAATTAATTAGAATTTATGGGAATTTTTAGGAATTATTTTGGATTTATTTGGACTAGTTTGATTTTTGACTAGTTTTGACCCTTGTAGACCAACCTAGGAGCTAACCCTAGTTAGTTGGACATGGTTAGGTCAAGTGACTCTAGGCTAACCTATTATGACTTAAGTTAGTAGTTTTTGATTCATTAGAAATTTAATTAGGAATTTAGGAATCAAGTGTTTTGATAAATGGCTTGTGGTTTTATAAGTCATTTTGTGACTAAACTTGATAGGACTAGCTAACCTAGCTCAAACCCCACCCAAACCCAACTTGGCCGGCCAACTAGGTTTAACCTAGGGATTCTCCCACTATAAAGTCCCTCCTAGATTTTAGGGCTAGCCTCTTTTAGGGTTTATCCAAAGTTCTAAGGAAAGATGTGAGTTCTTACCTAAATAAATTCATGATAAATCTATTATAGGTCCTAAATTTCCCAAATTAGTTGTATTAGATTCTAATACTGTTTTTCTTGCTGTTATGGATAATTTGGTTCAGTTTGGAGTTGTTGTGTATTGATTTGGATACCAAGCAAGGAGCTAGAAAGGGGATTTTTCTATTGAAGGTTCATTGAGAGGTAACTCCTTCAAATCTCCATGGATTTTCATTTTGTCTTCACCAATAGGAAGCCCTAAGGGTCCCCCAAAGGTCTGGATAGGATTTGTGTCAAGTATCGGAGGATTCTTGTCCATTCTGGACACGTATCAGTGCTTGGACAGGGTGTTCGACATAATGCCTCAAAGGGCATGTCGATCGAGTTTACCCATTGTTTTTGAATAGGAAATAGGGTTTTGTTCTTGCTTACTGTTTCCTGTCATTGTGTTTTGGTTTTCGTGTCGTGGTGTGTCGGTTGTGAGGTGTGGACACGCGCGTGCACACGCTCGTGCGCTTGCTACAGGGATCCCCTGCCTATCGGGCCCTGTAGCGGACACGACACGCATCGTTTGGACACGAGACTTGACACGTGGCATGGGGCCATGATTGACACCCCGTGTGTCAAGCCCCATGTGTCTTCGTGTCGTGTCTAGGTAGATATCAGCTGTGCACGCGTTTTGCTGTGTCTGTGCACACTAGTTTTGGGCCACTGATACGGGCCTCGTATCCGACACTGACACGTCGTGGACACTGGCCAATGGGCCTATGAGGTAGCCCTATAGGTGGGCTACCTATGAGGGTGACCACGAGATCCTCTCGTGTCTTGTGTCGTGCACACGACACAAGTGCACGTGTGCACGAGACAGTGCATTGTCAGTGCACTGTGTGTGTGTGTAATGTTGATTTCTTGTTGTGGACACATCGTATCTTGATATGTTGGACACGAGACACTTCCTATATCATGTTCACACCCTATATTAGTATTACCAACCAATGTTTTGGCACTTTAGTTTGTTTTTAATCATCATTTCAAATATTTCCCAAAGTCTGATACATGTTTACATTCCCTTATTTTTTTTTTTCAGTTTTCGATTATGGAATTTGACATTCATTTTAATTAATTTAAATGTAGCTACTTGCCTATTTAAGTTTCTATTATGGTCCTCCTATAAGTTATCTACCTATGTGCAAGTTATGGGATGTTTTGTTGAGTTTTGAATTCGAAATGGGATTGCAAGGGTGGACTGTTTCAGGAAAAACCTGAAATTGATTTCCTTTTTTCTTTTCTTCTTAACTGTGAATTCATTTAGGATTGTTTACTGTTTTAAGTGTCCTTCGAAAACTGAGATTCAAATGGGACTGTTTTGATGAGTATGGTGTATGGGTTTTAATTGAAAGTAGGGTTTTGCCTTTGGCAATCTGGGAAAAACAGTGTACTGAAGTACACTGGTTCTCCTTGGCATTTCTCATGAACTGGGTTTGGTGTTCCCTTCTAGGCTGGTTTTATTTGATTCCAAACCTGAGAATTCAGTTGAGGGTTAACTGTTGTTTTACTTTCCTATATGAGTTAAACCTGAGTTAAGTTTCCAGTTTTGTACAAACCTGAGAATGGGTCCATGTCTTCCAGTTTTCATGATACATTGACTGTTTTTAAAATGCTGTACTGATTTTTCCCTTTCTGTTGTTTCCTGCACTATTTTGAGTAATTTTTGCACACATATTGACATTGGTACACTGTTTTACTGAGTGTATTTCCTGCACTTGGTTTACCTGTCTATACACCCACATTTTACTACCTCATCACTCCTATACACAGCCTAGGCTTACCTTCTTCCCTGTTTATTCCTACATTTTCACCCTTCCACTCTTTTTCACTCACTCATGTGAACACACACACACACTCAAGCACCCACATTCACACATATTCTCTCTCTCATGCTCTCCCTATATGCCTATCTCATGTGCAATCTATTATAGGACTATATGTATTGTAATGCAATGTATTATATATATGTAAGTTAATATATGCTTTGTGACATATATGCTCCTATATATATGAGTGTGGTTTTACATATAGATATATATATATATATATATATATATATATATATATATATATATATATATATATATATATATATATTGTGTATGATTGGGGTTTCCTTATGTTAGTACACATGGGGGTATGGGTTATACTAGTATATGTTTATGCCATATAACTTTGGTATTTACTATATATAGGTTATGTGTATACTTGTGTTAGAATAGGCCTAGGTAGTTTGGTTTAGCCTGGTGAGACTAGATAGGGCTTGTACTACAGTATTAGACTTAGTATAGCCTAGTTAGACTTAGTTGACCTAGTTTGACTTCTAGGGTTGACCAGAGTTGACCAAGAGTTGACTTTGGCCTAGATTGACCTAGAATCATGTAGAATGCATAGTAGGACTCTATTTTACTATTCTGGACTTGTTGTGACTTGTGCTGTTCTGATTAGGAGCCAGACACCACTCCTTGGACAGTACGTTTTATATCGGACACTCAGATACAGGCGAGTACATTCTCTGATCATTTCATATCGTGCTTTGAATTATATTCTTGCTTTAGATTACTATACTTGATGCTATCACGACATTATCACGAATTAGTACTATATGGATCTCTTCATGCGATGTTATCCCCCTCGGGAGCATCGGGTACATTGTGTCATGTGCGTTTTACTTTCATCATGTACTCATGTGCTTTCATTATACATGTACACTCTTGTGAATCTTGTACTCTCATGTTCACAGAGCCTTCATGTATACTATCATGTGTACCCTTTATGGGCCCCATGTGATATCATGTACAATAACATAACTTGTTTAGATCCTTGTGTATTGATTGGGGAAAACGGGGGAGTGCTAGTAGTCATGTGAACAATTCCATTGTAGTGTAGATCATGTGCAAACTCTTTAGTGTAGATCATGTGCAAATCTGTCCTGTTCATATGTGCTATCTTGTACTCTGCTTCACTAGTCACTATTAGTTCTCTATATACAGTAACTATTTACATACAGTTCCCTATCTAGTCTCAAGTTTAGTACTGTATACCACCCCCAGACGGACGGACAGTCAGAGCGGACTATTTAGACCCTTGAGGATATGCTGCGGACGTGCGTCCTGGACTTTGGAGGTTCCTGGGAGGATCATCTTCATTTGGTGGAGTTTACCTATAACAATAGTTTCCAAGCCAGCATCGAGATGTCACCTTTCGAGGCTCTGTACGGGCGTAGGTGCCGTAAACCCTTATCCTGGGATGATGTTGGTGAGCGAGCTTTACTGGGGCTAGAGATGGTTGTTGATGCGGCCGAGAAGGTGAAGCTCATCAGGGACAGACTTCGCGTGGCGCAGGACAGACATCAGCACTGGGCCGATAGCCACCGGAGGCCCTTGGAGTTTGAGGTACAAATTAGAGTAGGATTAGATTTAGGGTGTTTCTTTGTGATTTTTGATCATGTTTGTTATTTATATAATTGAGACCTTGCTTGTGATTAGGTCGGAGACCAGGTTTTCTTGAGGATATCTTCGACTCGTGGTATGATACGTTTTGGTGGAGGCGGAAAGCTTAGCTCGCGCTTCATCGGCCCTTTCGTTATCAGCGGGAGAGTCGGTGACGTGGCTTACAGGCTAGACTTGCCGCCTGCACTTGTGGGGGTCCACAACGTATTTCTTGTATCACAGTTGAGACGGTACGTGGCTGACCCTAGCCATGTGCTCGATCATTCAGAGATTGAGGTGGGTCCTTCTCTCAGCTATCCAGAGCAGCCAGTGGAGGTGTTGGATCGACGGAAGAAGGTCCTGAGGAACCAGGTGATACCTTTGGTACACGTCGCATGGAGGCATCATTCTCCAGGAGAGTCTACCTGGGAGCGGGAGGATGAGATGCACGAGCGGTACCCCTATCTTTTTGGACCGTGAGGTATACTTTCTATCCTTCTCATCAGTTGCATTTCGCCTTTCAATTTCGAGGATGAAATTCTTTTAAGAAGGGTAAATTTGTCACTACCACAATTCTAGTTTGAGGGTAAATTTGTCATTTTTGGGGTAAATTAAATTTATTGGAATTAATTAGAATTTATGGGAATTTTTAGGAATTATTTTGGATTTATTTGGACTAGTTTGATTTTTGACTAGTTTTGACCCTTGTAGACCAACCTAGGAGCTAACCCTAGTTAGTTGGACATGGTTAGGTCAAGTGACTCTAGGCTAACCTATTATGACTTAAGTTAGTAGTTTTTGATTCATTAGAAATTTAATTAGGAATTTAGGAATCAAGTGTTTTGATAAATGGCTTGTTGTTTCATAAGTCATTTTGTGACTAAACTTGATAGGACTAGCTAACCTAGCTCAAACCCCACCCAAACCCAACTTGGCCGGCCAACTAGGTTTAACCTAGGGATTCCCCCACTATAAAGTCCCTCCTAGATTTTAGGGCTAGCCTCTTTTAGGGTTTATCCAAAGTTCTAAGGAAAGAGGTAAGTTCTTACCTAAATAAATTCATGATAAATCTATTATAGGTCCTAAATTTCCTAAATTAGTTGTATTAGATTCTAATACTATTTTTCTTGCTGTTATGGATAATTTGGTTCAGTTTGGAGTTGTTGTGTACTGATTTGGATACCAAGCAAGGAGCTAGAAAGGGGATTTTTCTATTGAAGGTTCATTGAGAGGTAACTCCTTCAAATCTCCATGGATTTTGATTTTGTCTTCACCAATAGGAAGCCCTAAGGGTCCCCCTAAGGTCTGGATAGGATTCGTGTCAAGTATTGGAGGATTCGTGTCCATTCTGGACACGTATCAGTGCTTGGACAGGGTGTTCGACATAATGCCTCAAAGGGCATGTCGATCGAGTTTACCTATTGTTTTTGAATAGAAAATAGGGTTTTGTTCTTGCTTACTGTTTCCTGTCATTGTGTCTTGGTTTTCGTGTCGTGGTGTGTCGATTATGAGGTGTGGACACGCGCGTGCATACGCTCGCGCGCGTGCTACGGGGATCCCCTGCCTATCGGGCCCTGTAGCGGACACGACACGCATCGTTTGGACAGGAGACTTGACACGTGGCATGGGGCCATGACTGACACCCCGTGTGTCAAGCCCCATGTGTCCCCGTGTCGTGTCTAGGTAGATATCAGCTGTGCATGCGTTTTGCTGTGTCTGTGCACACTAGTTTTGGGCCACTGATACGGGCCTCGTGTCCGACACTGACACGTCGTAGATACTGGCCAATGGGCCTATGAGGTAGCCCTATAGGTGGGCTACCTATGAGGGTGACCACGAGCTCCTCTCGTGTCTTGTGTCGTGCACACGACACAAGTGCACGTGTACACGAGACAGTGCACTGTCAGTGCACTGTGTGTGTGTAATGTTGATTTCTTGTTGTGGACACGTCGTGTCTTGATATGTTGGACACGAGACACTTCCTATATCATGTTCACACCCTATATTAGTATTACCAACCAATGTTTTGGCACTTTAGTTTGTTTTTAATCATCATTTCAAATATTTTCCAAAGTCTGATACATGTTTATATTCCCTTATTTTTTTCCAGTTTTCGATTATGGAATTTGACATTCATTTTGATTAATTTAAATGTAGCTACTTGCCTGTTTAAGTTTCTATTATGGTCCGCCTATAAGTTATCTACCTATGTGCAAGTTTTGGGATGTTTTGTTGAGTTTTGAATTCGAAATGGGATTGCAAGGGTGGACTGTTTCAGGAAAAACCTGAAATTGATTTCCTTTTTCCTTTTCTTCTTAACTGTGAATTCATTTAGGATTGTTTACTATTTTAAGTGTCCTTCGAAAACTGAGATTCAAATGGGACTGTTTTGATGAGTATGGTGTATGGGTTTTAATTGAAAGTGGGGGTTTTGCCTTTGGCAATCTGGAAAAAACAGTATACTAAAGTACACTGGTTCTCCTTGGCATTTCTTATGAACTGGGTTTGGTGTTCCCTTCTAGGCTGGGTTTATTTGATTCTAAACCTGAGAATTCATTTGAGGGTTAACTGTTGTTTTACTTTCCTATATGAGTTAAACCTGAGTTAAGTTTCCAGATTTGTACAAACCTGAGAATGGGTCCATGTCTTCCAGTTTTCATGATATATTGACTATTTTTAAAATGTTGTACTGATTTTTCCCTTCCTGTTGTTTCCTTCACTGTTTTGAGTAATTTCTGCACACATATTGACATTGGTACACTGTTTCACTGAGTGTATTTCCTGCACTTGGTTTACCAGTCTATGCACCCACATTTCACTACCTCATCGCTCCTATACACAGCCTAGGCTTACCTTCTTCCCTGTTTATTCCTGCATTTTCACCCTTCCACTCTTTTTCACTCACTCATGTGAACACACACACACACTCAAGTACCCACATTCACACATATTCTCTCTCTCATGCTCTCCCTATATGCCTATCTCATGTGCAGTCTATTATAGGACTATATGTATTGTAATGCAATATATTATATATATGTAAGTTAATATATGCTTTGTGACATATATGCACCTATATATATGAGTGTGGTTTTATATATAGATATATATATATATATATATATATATATATATATATATATATATATATATATATATATATATATATATATATATATATTGTGTATGATTGGGGTTGCCATATGTTAGTACACATGGGGGTATGGGTTATACTAGTATATGTTTATGCCATATAACTTGGGTATTTACTATATATAGGTTATGTGTATACTTGTGTTAGAATAGGCCTAGGTAGTTTGGTTTAGCCTGGTGAGACTAGATAGGGCTTGTACTACAGTATTAGACTTAGTATAGCATAGTTAGACTTGGTTGACCTAGTTTGACTTCTAGGGTTGACCAGAGTTGACCAAGAGTTGACTTTGGCCTAGATTGACCTAGAATCATGTAGAATGCATAGTAGGACTCCATTTTACTATTCTGGACTTGTTGTGACTTGTGCTGTTCTGATTAGGAGCCAGACACCACTCCTTGGACAGTACGTTTCATATCGGACACTCAGATACAGGCGAGTACATTCTCTGATCATTTCATATCCTGCTTAGAATTATATTCCTGCTTTAGATTACTATACTTGATGCTGTCACGACATTATCACGGATTAGTACTATATGGATCTCTTCATGCGATGTTATCCCCCTCGGGAGCATCGGGTACATTGTGTCATGTGCGTTTCACTTTCATCATGTACTCATGTGCTTTCATTATACATGTACACTCTTGTGAATCTTGTACTCTCATGTTCACAGAGCCTTCATGTATACTATCATGTGCACCCTTTATGGGCCCTATGTGATATCATGTACAATAATATAACTTGTTTAGATCCTTGTGTATTGATTGGGGAAAACGGGGGAGTGCTAGTAGTCATGTGAACAATTCTATTGTAGTGTAGATCATGTGCAAACTCTTTAGTGTAGATCATGTGCAAATCTGTCCTGTTCACATGTGCTATCTTGTACTCTGCTTCACTAGTCACTATTAGTTCTCTATATACAGTAGCTATTTACATACAGTTCTCTCTTTTTCATCATGTATTTCCTTTCAGTTTCCTGTATCTTACTCTACTGCATGTTTATATTTTCTAACCTGCTATGAATTGTTGAGATGTACTGTGCTCGCTCTTGTCCTGACTGAACCTGTTGAAAATATTACAGAGGACGAGGAGGAGGCTTGCCTGGAAACCTACTACGGGAAAGCCTTTGATGACACCTGCGAGCTGGACCCCCAGGAGGACCCAGCTTTAGCTGAGGAGATCACCTCGATTGCCTAGACTAGACTAGTTAGGCTTATCTTACTTTATGCAGTCTTGAGACATGTCTTAGTTAGACTTTATTTGGAGTTATGAGTTGTATATATTCTTTCATTTGAGACCTTGTACTGTTGGATATTGCTGGAATTATCTTAGACTACTGCTATTTCATCTATTTACTTCCTTGAGTTCTATTTCATTTCGTGCTATCTCTTCCTTAGTTGTGATTGAGTTTTACTGTTATGTCACCCCCATTCGGGAGCATAAACTGTTTAGATATATATAGTTAGATGTATGTTGACCTAGAACAGCGCTCTACCGCCGACACTGCGGCATAGGCTGGGCGTTGTTACGTTCTCGTACCCTCACAGTGGGTGCGGGTCGTTATATTAACCAAGCCTGCATCATTGCTTAAGTCCTGCGATAATTCACACAACACAAATCCAAGTCAGCTTAAACAAACTTAGAAGCCAGACACAAACCAACAAAGCCAAAACAATACCTCCACTCTGAGTAAGGCATAACACTGAACATATAGATCAAAAGTCGATTCCTCGGCATAGATCCAAGTCCAACCAAACCTTCGAGTCAACCAACCAACATAATGCGCCATGTGAAGCAGGGCATTATAGCAACGGTATAAAATTTTGAGTCGATACAAATATACAAAAATGTCTTAACAATAGGTAAAATTTTTCCATGCTCTATACAACAAGTTAACAACAAAATAATTACTATCTTCTATCTTGCTTATTTTCTTTTATTAGCATGAAATAAAACTCATAGGATAGAGAAGTAACATGCAACATCCACTTTATTAAATGTGAAGGTAAAGAGAGATGGTTCAAAAGTACCCACCTTGATGAAACAGCTATCTTCCTTAACGGAGCATATAAATAAAACATCTATAGCACCTGCTTCCTAAATCATTTATTATTTATTTAAGGATTTAATTTTGGGATCACAAGGGATCACAACTAAGCCTATATGAGCAGTAGGCTAATTTTAAGGTCACATCTGATCTCTAGGTAGCCCAAATATATTATTTTATAATTTTCTATAATTTTTGGAGCTTTTTAGATAACTAATATCTATAGGTTTTTTATTTTTATAGGCTTCTGTGAATTTTTGTAGGGTCACATAGAGGTATTTTTTACCAAATATTTTTATTTATTCTATAGATGACTAGAAATATTTTCTAGAATTTTATAAAAAATTTCTAGATTTTTCTGGAATTTTTTGGAATGAATTAAAACTTATACAATTTATTTTTCCAGAGGATTTTAGGATTTACTGTGGGGTCACACGATGATATTTTGAGATAAAATATTTTTTATTCTGGTTCTAGACACTTAGAAATGTCTTTTAGAATTTTCTAGGATTTTTTTGATTTTTTAAAATTGTTTGAATTTTTCTATAATTTATTTGGATTTATTTGAAGTTAAAATAATTTTTAAATAATTTCCTCAATTTAAATCAATATTTATCCAGTCAGCAGACCAGTCAGTACCCAATCAGCTGTTGGCCTGCGTGTCACCTACTCAAGATGCCTAGATGTCAACATAGTCAGCGCTGACTGTATTGGCTGGTTTCCTTATTTGGAGCCAGTGGCTCCAGCTCACCTAAGCCAAGCCGCAAGCAGATAAAGCCCTTGGATATGGCGTGGCAGCTGTGATGTTGCCACGTGTCCTTCTAGAGCCGCGGCTCGAGCCACCGACTCAGGTTTTCCCTATATATATGTTTGGATAAATTTCAGAAACCCTATTTTTTTAGTTCTAGCCTCCTTTAGTTTTCTTTTCGGTGATCCTTCAAATTCGTTGAGCGATTGCGACCCATTCCGACGTCCTTTTCATGTGCTATTTTTTGTTAGAATCTTATCGAGGTTAGATTTCTAAAACTATAATTTATTTTTTGTAATTATTTACGCAAATTTTTGAAGATTTATTTAAGTGTCGGTTGTCCAAAAATTGATGCATC